>JARSSU010010619.1:0-39748 GCA_029619165.1 Eurosta solidaginis
TACGTCTTTCATTATTGGAACACGTTTGGTTCTTTGAACGCGGCGCAAGATATGTCCTAAGTTCATCGGACGTAATTCTACTTTTAGGTAATGTTCCATTTCGGATGCTGCTTTGTCATCTGTAGAACTACTATCTAGACTTGTGTAGTCTGTATCAAAAGCATCACAATCCTCATATGTTTCTGTTGGATCTATAATGCTAGCCGAAAAGAGTTCACCAACAGAGTCTGAATCTAAACAAATAACATTTTCCGATTCATCAACAACCACGCTTTCGCATGCTTTTTCCTTTAATGTTGTAAGCGAAGTCAAGCGATTTTCTACGTTATCATCTTTGGATTGTTGATTGTAGCTTCATGTGTGTGATCTACACATTCTACGAAACCTCATGGACATTCTACGACTCTGAATTTTCTTATGCCTTATATGTTTAGCTTCTGCTGTATAGGTAGCACCAAAGTCCCAAACTGGTGTGTCAGCATCTTCGTCCTATTAGTGCACTGAACGAATGTGTCTGCTAGTTGCTGGTTTCGGTGTTTCGGCATCTGCACGTATTTTTATGATAGTTGTTGTTATTAGTTTATATATTTCCGATTTCATTATAACTTTTCTATGTATGAAGTCGTTTTAAGGTACAACCCTCTTGCATTTCTCCCTTATTCCGTGATTTTGTTGGCATCTATTTAATATATTTTATTACAAAAAACTAGAACGTATCATTTCCAACATAAAAAATTTAATAATAATCAAACCAGAAAATTTTTTAAAAACAGAAAAATCAAAACTGAAAATTAAATAATTTGTTACATTTACAGTAACAAAATTTTAAAGTAATAACTATTAAGATAGAATAAATATAACTTAGAATAAAGAATAAACGAATTAAATATAAGAAACCTACAGTAATGCTCTGTATAAACTATAAATTGTCGTCCTTCCAAAAGATATCGAAAATGTTTTATATTTAAATAAATTGCTAATAGTTCCCTATCAAAAGAACTGTACTGTACTGAATTTACTGCAATTCCCTTATTTGCAACCTTCTGCTAACGTTCGAATCACTAAACTGTTGAATAAATAACTCCACTATTCAATAATGCAAAATGGCCTTTATTAAAGTACTTTAGAATAACACTACTATTGCTCGCCAGATAGCGTCTTAAATCAAACTGATTGTCGTGCCTCTACTGTTGCTGCCTTTTATACTCTGTCATTTCTGGTTCGCATACTTCTAGGCGCTTCTATTTCTAGAATTTACTAGTTGGTTATCAGCTACACAATTACTACGTTTATAGCTTCTCATATGCGCGGGTATATGTGAGCACAATTATAATGGCATACTTTTGGGAGCATCTCAGATAAGATATCTGCATGTGTTTGTGCGTCTCTTCTCCGGTGCATGTACGTACATATGAGTAGACATAATGATTGATTTATTGATGTGCATACAGTCACTGCTTAGCATCGGCTTAGAGATGATAGTATCCCTTAGTGTTGCTAATATTCGTCACAATATGTTAAAAATGTTATACTAAAATGTGCTATACAAATTGTATTGCATTTAATAAGTCTAACAAAGCTTAAAATAAAATATATTGCTAAAATAAAACAGTTCAAAATATTATGAATGATTAAAGTTTAGAGGGGTTAGGTTCTTAGCCCCTTGCACAGGGCGCACTTTTCTCATGCGGTTTCAGAACAAGCTCCAGTGGTAATCTTATCTCACGATAACTATACCGCTGGTTTAATATATTTGGAAGCTATCGAAAAAGGATTACGTAAGTAAGCTCATTCTGTCTCGATAGTGCGCAGGATAGTCGTACACCAAGGGCTTAAATGTTAAGACTGCAAACACCCCCATTGCTCTATATGTTAGGCCTTTCAGTCACTCAAATAACATAAACTGTGTTCTGACGCCAGATTTGTGATCCAGTCGTACATTGAGCAAGTAAACATGCTGTTATCGTCTCTCATTTTGTACTACTAACGACTGCTTGGTCTTCGCGGCAGAATGCAATGGAGTAACGAATTGTGTAATATAACTGAGACACAATGCATAAAACAATGAAGAGCATGTCGTAAAACTTTTTGTTAGATGACAAACGCTTGGGCTTCGGGAGCTTCAGTTTTGCGAGCATGCACTTGCAGTGCCCTATTTCTTATTAGGGGTAGTTATGCCCGACTGGTTCGTGGGCTTGTGAGGAAAATGATATCATCCCGTAATCGTCCTGCTTGCCAGGTTTTTCTTGTTGTTTTAGCGGAAAAATGCTCCTTGGGAGCTTGGCGAGTTTGGCAGTTTTTGCGAAGGATGAATCTGCAACGTCACCTAATGGACTGATTATTTTTCAAGGCAGAAAAATCAACCTTACTGCTTATGATCGATACATTTCAGTATTTTACATTTACTTATGAATAGAGATTGCATATATGATTCGAGACTCTAAATATTATTCGAGAGTAAAATAAGATGAAGATAGCTGAATAACCGAAGACTTTCGGATATTTGTTTTTTTGCCTTCCTCCTGTTATGAAGATTAGAAGATACACAAACTCAGGTTCTCAAGATTAGAATTTATTTATAAAAACGCCAGCTAGGAATTTGTAACAGCATACGTTAATTCATTAACAATGATCTAAGCTAGTCCTTTAATGAACAAAGACCACTCTCCCCAGAATTCTTATAGTTATCAACACTACAGCTTTAAGTTCTTCCGAATATTTGTGAATTTTCTTGAGCTACCGTTAGAAAGTATAAAATCCATGAATGCTACGATAAACCATGCGGATAATGGAAGAGATGCTGGCACTGCTTTGCAAGTATGAAATGAAGAATGCCTTGATTTAACCCGACGTTTTATTGGCGTCACCTAAGATGGAATGACCGTGCTGTATTGTGTTACCTCAATAAGGACTCAGGCACCAACTATTATGTTGAGTGCTATGTGACCTACCTAGGCCTTGCAACAATAGATGCTGCTGGCCCTTTTGAGGGTCAATATAAATGTTACGAACAAAGGAAAGACTTATATACTTTGGACCAACTAAGTATGGTAATGAAAATCGTTTAGTCAACCAAAAAAAAATTTTTCCGATATATTTATCTCGATGGTTCCAGTCTTGAGCAAGTCGAGAAGTCAATAAATTGCATAGTACTGCACACAAGGCAGAACTAGTTTTTATATACATAGTTTAAAGAAGTACTTAATACCTAAGGGACAGATTTTATAAGACACAATTTGCATCGCGGTCATTGACATTCACATTCACTAATCATTCGCTGAGGTTTACTCACACGCACTGAAGGAAGTGAGTTCGCCAATATTACACGAAATTTGGTTCACATGAAAAAGTAGTTATTTTGTGCGCTATACATAATGTGTCCCTAATTGGAATTTGTTTTCCTCATACCATATCCATGTTCCATATTTCTAAGGCATAGCAATAGAAGTTCATGCCACTATCAGTACTTACTAATGTTTCTGAAGAAATAATTAAATTTGACATCCAAAACAACACAAATATCCGACTTAAGCCCACAAACAGTTTTAATGGCCTCCCTTAAGCAGTTCATTTATTTTCCTCATTTCACAGCCGCCATCCTAAGTGTCATTCACAAAACTTTTTATTTTGACCTTTCACTCAGCCGCGGTTGTTGAGGCATATTCCGTTTTACATCACAATTTCGTTGTTATTCATAAATTATTTTACTTTATTTTATTTGTTATGCTTTTTGTCATTGTTTTCGCATATTAAAAAAGCTTTGCCAGCATTTTAAGCGTAAATAAATGGCGTTGCTTAATTTGGTTATTCTCCCTTCGGTTTATACTTTTTTATGTGGCTTTCGAAAATGTTGTTACTGTCAATTTATTGTTGTTTTTATTAAATGTCACTTAGTTCACATTTCTAAGGCTTTATGATGTTTATGATAATTAAAACATTTGGTGTGGGATGCTTAAAAATGTATTTCATTAAATTTTACTAATGCTGTTTACTTTTGTTATAATTATTTTTTGTTTGTTTACAGCAAGCTGGGGATTTTGTATTCTTTGGTGGCACTATGGATGTTTATTCTGGTTTCTTTTGAAAAACTGTTCGTAAATTGAATAAGTAAGAGCTTCGAAAGCGGCATGGGAAGAGTGGTTGATCTTATATTAATGCCAAGAAATTAACTGATGTTGGACAACCTTACACTTAACTTGATTGAGGGTTACGGTAAAAGTTATGGTTAGGGATACGGGTAGAGTTACGTGTAAAATAGCGGATAGGGATACGGGTGGAGCTAAGGTTGGGTTTACGGTTGCTGTTTACCGTTAGGACTACGGTAGTGGCTTGGAATAAAGGCACGGTTAGGGTAACGAGTGGAGTTACGGTCAGGACTACGGCCAAGGCGTTGGTTAAAGTGACGGTTAGGAACGGATAGTCTAACAGTTAGGATTGAGTTTGGGGAAATAATTAGGGGAATTAGGGTAATTTAGCCAATTCAGATTATGGTAAGGGTTACGAGTAGAGATGCGGTAAGGATTACGGCAAGCGTCACAGGTAGAGTAACGGGTAGATTAACGGTAATTGTTTCGTTCAGGGGTACGTGTAGAGTTACGGTTAGGTATAAGGTAAGGGTTGCGGTTAGGGTTAGGGCAAGGGTTATGGGTAGAGTAACGGCTACGGTTGTGGACTACGGGTAGATTTACGGTTAAGATTATATTCGGAGTTAAGGGAGAGTAACGAGTAGAATTACGGTTAGATTCAAAGTAAGGTTAGCGGATGATGTTTGGGCTAGTGTTACGGGTTGTGTTTAAGATATATTAAGGGTTACGGCTAGGATTGCGGGTAGAGTTACGGTTAGGGTTGAAGTTGTGGTTTGCAGGTAGAAATACAGTAGGGGTTAAGGAAAAAGTTACCGGCAGTGTTACGATTAGGCATTCGGGTAGAATAACGATTAAAGTAAAGGGAAGGGTTCGGTTAATTAACGAACAGGTTTACGTTGATGGTTACTTTTAAAGTTATGGGTAGAATTGCGATGTGATTCAAGGGTATGATAAGCCTAGTACAAAGCTTTATAGCTTCACAGCTTCCGCAACCCAATTGTCAGCTTCAACTACGCGAAGAGAGCCATCTAAAAAATATGAATATATCATACATATATACAGAGCCGGCGAGGCTCTGGCGACCCCAAGTTCCTCTAGGAACTACGGGATGGGAACGGAGTAGCCTAGAGAGTTTAATGTGATTATGTTAATCATTCCCGACATGTTCGGTATAGTAAATGAATGGTGCTATTTTCCCGGGTCTTACCGTATGTGTATACGCGAAAGGACTATCAACATCGATAACACACAAAACCTCCAGAGAGTGCCTTTACCGTTAATACAACAACAACGACAAGTGGAGATTCTGTTAGATCTAAGTTATTTTAATTTATGTCTATTATCGTAGGAACCCTCAACTATGCCTACTAAAGGTTACACACAAAAAAATTTTTCAAACATTTTTTCAACAATTTACTGGGTCATCAGCTGCTTGAAGGCATTGTTTTGTTGTTATTCTCCGTACTGGTTACTAGCCTTCCTTAATTAACTGAAAGTGTACTAATGTAGGAAAAAATAGGCTGTGATTCTTATCAAAGGTGAGGCGTTATAAATTGTTTGCACTTCCATATTTTGTCCTGACTAGAAGCGGCAGCTGCAAGGTTGAGTAATCGTTTGTGTGCAACTAATCGTGGAAGAAATTCTCTTGTAGTGTTTTGCCAAACCACAGTCATCTTTCAAATATGTTGATTTTAGGGACTTGAGCCTAAGATATTCGGTATGAAAGGCAAGTACACCGGCTTAGGATTGTGAGAAGGTATTTTATTAAACTTTATACATTTAAGATTTCTTCACAAACTTCAACTCAGATGTATCACCGCTTCTCTTGTTCGCATAACACTTTCAGTGCTCTGTTAAATTCAGAAATGCCATTTAAACTCAACGTAGTTGATTTGGTGGGCCCTAAAAATTTCACTTACAGCTGTTGCTGTTGTCAACAATTTTCTTTTTGTCAATATCAGTGGCACTCAACTCGCTTGGCCATTCTCGGTACACTCAGTGCACACCACTAGCAAAATTTTCCAAAAAAAAGAAGAATGCAATGCACAAACTGAAGTTTGCTATAAACGGTTGTCCTTTGCCTATTATTAGAGCTTTGCTGTTATGGTTACATGATATTTGTTGCAATCACTTCTCTTTTCGCAATTTGGTTTTGGCAATAATGCATCACAGATAGTACGTAATTGCAATTTCATCGTACGCCTGCGAATTTGTATTTTGTAAATGGCAAAATAACGCGGCATTGGCTGCGGAACATCAAAATTGCAAAAAATCGAATGATATTTGACTTCTTTGAGCTCAAGCCGAAAATTGAAAATTTTTGCATACGATTTTTAAGGTCATGCTATCTTCTCAAGTTTAGGTCTTGCTTAGCTTTAACCAACTGAAATTCATTCCAGTCCTTTATTGCCATTTTTCGTTCAGTATAAAAATTGCCACAGGCGACGGCACAATGTAGAAGTGGAACCCAAAGTGATAATGAATAACGTTTAACGCTTTCTGTATAATATTGCGCAAAATATTATTAAGGGCGTCATTTTGTAAACTGCCATTGGCGTTGTACTTACTCACATTTCACTCATCACTGAAAGTTTATTTTCACTCACTGGAATTTGTGTATATTCTCTTTTCATACGAATATTTGGGCTATTATCATTTTCTAGGCTAATGGAATTTGTGAATCTAACTAAAATTTATAGACAGAAGTGGAAGCAATTTAGCAAAATCCAATGCTTAAGTGGAGATTTTTTCGGAAGAACTTGGGGTCCTTAAAGAGATCGCTAGCTTTACTGATGTTGTAGAATCTGAATATTTGGGACTAAAAAGAGGCTATTTTGATAATGTGTAGGTATCTCTGTAATATTAAAGATACCTTGTCAGTCTTTTTCCGAAGATGCGTACTGTTTCATATTATTTTGGGGCCACTTCGTTCTTTTGGGGCACATGCGGACTGTCATTTCTTAATTGCTTAAGGGATTATTTGGGAACTTCAGGTTTATTTCGTGGTTGTTTTCGGAAGCATTTCAGAATGATGTCGGAACAATCTACGTCACCTTTCCAATTTTTTCGTCAACATTTCGGAGTCTTCCGTGGGATCGTTATAATTCCTTTTAGAATCCTTTCGAGTTTATTTTGAGATAATTTTAAGTTGCTTTTATCCATGCAGCTCTCTTTTATTAATATTTTAGGAACTACTTAGGAATGACTTCATGACTATTCGCCGAATAATTTGAGATTTTTCCGGTATTAATCCACGTTATTTTAGGACAATTAGGAGATTATTTCGCACAATCTATATTTACATATATATATTTCCGTATATTTTGTTATTTTATTGGGGATTTTCCGGGTGTGAGAAATTGTTTCCACTGACTACTTCAGGACTGCTTTGGAAATACTTTGAAATTGTTTACGATATAGTTCTTTATAATTTCAAGACTCATTAAGGTAAGGTTTTCGGGACTACACTTACCTCTATTAATTTCAGAACAAACTGCAAAATATAAACAATTTTTCGGCATCGGTTTCTGCTATTCTTCAGTATTTCGAACCATTTTCGGGGATTTTCTATAACATCTTTAGTGACGTTTTAAGATCATTTAGGAGGCTGTTATAGGACTATTCTGTAGTTAAGAGCTCTTCATTCCTTACAATTCGTGACTGTATTGACTCGTTGTACTGTTTCGGTACTATTTTTGTGGCCAGCTTCGGACACGTAATTTTTAACTAGCTTTCAGATCAATTTCGGGGCTATTCTGAATTTATTTGGGGTGTCTACGATACAGTTCAGGACTATATTGGATGACTTTAGGAATATTTCGACGTTTGCTTACGGGTTTTTGTATAACTCAATCACTTATTAGAGTGACGAGTGTTGGGGACTGTCTCGATTTTTCCGACTACCTGTGAGATATAGCCAAAACTACCCTCGCGCAACATATAAGCAGCTTCTCTTCGGTATCAATAAGCGACTATTCCGAACCGGTTAGTGACTTTCTTGATCATTGTTCGGGGTTTTCTGTATGTATATCAGGACTGTTTTAAAGAAGACGCAGGGGCAAAATTTAATGGAACACAGATAAAAAGAAAAAAGAAAGTGGTACAAAGTGGGAGTAGGATAGCCTTCGAACTAGAGAACAATGTAGATCGAGCGGTGAAGCACCAGGCTGTGAGAAGCGAAAGGAGAAAATGTACAAATAAAAAGAAGAGACAATGTGAGACGCGAGACCAACGTAAACAGAAAAATATAACCAAGATACAGATGAACTAAAAAATGCGCCAGAGCTAAAGATGTATGCATGTCCAAGTGTTTCTGTTGGAAATCCGTAGTTCACTAAGAGTGGGCTGTTGCCCTCATGGACAGAGCGTAAGACAAACACACTGCGAGCGTATTCTGCCATAAAAGCTTCTTACCGAAATTGGCTCTGTTTACATATGCATGCGGAGTCGCCATTATAGCAACTTGTAAGAAAAGCTAAAGCCCAACGCGAATTAGAAGTGACAGGTGGCCTAAATCTTATCAAAGATATACTCCGCCTTGCATTCACCACTTCGTGGAACTCTTTGGATGTGTTATTAGGATTATTTTGGGGATTAACTCGGGACTATTTCGAAATAGTTTTTGTAGAATCAATTTGTTTTTGCTTTTATCGGGCCTATTGATAAATGATTCAAGGTTCGATTTCGAGCTCAGGCCAGAACAATAATTTTTTTCTAATGATTAATTATTCATATCATATTTCAAATTAGAAAATTAAAAAATAACAATAAATTATCATTGAAAAAAAATTATTGTTCGGCCGTGAGCTCGATTTGAACCTGAATCATTTTTGTATTAATTTTCCGGAAAAATTTTCGGGATTATTTCGAGATGATTGCGGCGTGCTTTTCGTACATCCATTTGTGCATCTTTTGTTTTTAGCGAAAAGGACATTTCTTAGCAATCTAATTTTAATTTATGAATATTTTACGATAAAAATTAATGCAACGCGACATTCAGGCGGAGGAGGCAGCACAGCTGTTTGCAACCTCTGTAACTCAAAATTTAATGAAAATATGGTATGTATGTTTTACATATATAAGAATTTTATATGTTCAGATGTCATATTGATGAGGATTTATTCCATAAACATGATAATGACTGGACTAGAAAGTGAGCTATTCGAGGACACACATACACACACACACAAAGTATATATACACTCACACGCAACCAGCGCAAACCAATTCCTTCGCGTGTGTTTTCCACTCTGCTATAACTTTCTTTGTCAGCTTCGTCACGTCCATTTGACTTTCCGCTAACGGACGAGGCACTTTGTCTAGCGGACTATTGCGCATACGATTTCCTGAAAGCACAACTCACATGGATATGCAACATTGCATGCGTATGTCCAAGTAAGTGTATATCCTGTATTGTCTTCCGTTCGTGAAAACGGCAAATTCGTAGTACGACTTTGGTGTGAAGCAAATAAGAAAAAAAATATATTAAAGAATGAAAACCAAGTTAACAACAAAGTGCTACAATTTTTTAGTACATTATTTTTGTAAATGACGTCTGCTGCGTGCTGAAATACAGACATACATAAATGCAAATGCTTAAGTAAAGTGAGCTGGCGCTCATATGAACGAACTAAGGCTAACCCATAGTCATTTTGCGCTATTGTCGTTACTACGAAAGAGGCAAAACGTTTAGATTTTTTGTTGCAAAATCCATTGTTTTTGATTAGTAGAAATTAAAAGAAAGAAACTTTTCTATTAAACAGACCACTATTGCGTCTTTCATTAAGTTTCAATGGCAATCTGTCAAGCCCATTTTTTTACTATGGCATTGGAAAGCCTTCGATCAGCAGACCATATATATTCGACGTAGTTCCCGGTTGTTGTTGTTGCATTAACGATAACGGACACTTCAGCGGAGGCTTTGGGGAGTGTAGTGCTATGCGATGTTGATGGCGTCATTTGCCAGATATAGACCAGGTAAGTCCGGTAACAAAGGACACTAAGGTACTATCCCGACATTCGGGATCGATTCCCGTCGTAATCGGTTTAAAAGTAACGAAAATGCCGTAGAGCAAAGTAGGGTGCAGCACTCGCCTAAAGGAGGGTGGGCCTTCCAATCCGGAGAGTGGAAAACTAAAATCGGAGCCGGATTCCGGGACAAATAATTGTCCGTGGTGAAAATGTTGAGTTCTCAGGTTATCCTATAGCAATATCAGGTCGAATCATGCATCCTTTTTATTTTCCGAACTTTTTCCATAAAGTCAAGATATTAAAGTAAAATCTGTATTTTTATCTTAAGCCCTATGGAACTAGTTAACTCGAACTATTTAAAAATAAAAGCCGGAATAAAAGTTAAAATACTCGATAAGCCGCTTCTTTTGTATCAAGCCGGACTTTAATTTGGCCTTTAAAAGTAAAAGTCCGGCTTTAACTCGAGTTTATAGTTCTATCGGACCTCTATGTTTTTAAAAGTCCGCAGTTTAACTATTTCTATCAGACTCAGGTAATCAAAATTAAGAATATTAAAAAGTATATTTAAAAGTCCAAAAATTAATGTTGCAGGAATGCTATTAGAAAAGGAATAACACTTACGCGCCCTGGTTGTATCTCTGTCCGTCAAGCAGGAAAGATCTGGACACAGGACAGGGCTGGCGCTTACAAAGTGTATCTGATTAAAACAAGACTTCAGACACTGACATGTGGCGTCACATGCTAATAAGTAACAATCTGTTGTTGTTGTTGGTGCAGCAAAAAGCAGACTTCCCGAAAGTTCGTATGACGGTGCTAACCAATGTCGATGCTCCTTTTCCGGCCTATACAGACATACATTATTTTTCCAGTCAAGCATCCGCTCTCACTCACTGGCGCCTCATCCTCAGTACTGCCTGATTTGTATAGCTTGATCTCAGTAATTCAAGATTCATGCAGATACGCTAGAAACTTTTTATGTATATACTTACATATATGCCTACGCTCATAACAGATTATACGTAGTTACTTAGTATGATACTTAAGTTCGCTAGATCGGAAAGCCACTTGCCAACTAAGCAATACCGGTTAGGGCGCTTCTTGCCATTACACAAAAAGCCAAGTCAACTATTCTTGCTTACCGACAACTTATTTCTACTGGGTGCTACAAGGCCGATCAAAACTTTTCTTCCTTGTATTTGTCAGTTCAGCGGAGTATCCCTATCTTTTCTTTGCTATCAGATATAGGTTTCGAACATATTTGAACGCAAGTTTCTGCATTCATTCATTAAGAACCCCAATAGGGTTATTGGCTTCTAAAGCAAATCTATCGAAACGGTATGCAGCATCATTCTTTAAGGTTTCGAGATCTCTTTGTTTAAGTATTGTTGGAAAGCTCTGAGCATACTTCTAGGCATAATTAGGTCCCCTGATACCTAAGGCTTTATAGGTGTTTTAAAAAACAGCACATATGAGAGTTCCTAACTGAATATCATATAATAACTAGAAAGACCCGGCATACGTTGTCCTGCCCTAAATTTGGCCTATCTGCATACATTTTAATATGCTTTTCCGTCTGACTCGCTCTAACTTTTTCCTAATCCTTTTAGTCACTCCACCCTCCGTCTTTTTTCGCTTCATCTATCTCCATCTTCGTCTCATTCTATCTCTTTCTCAATCTCCTTCTCTCTTTCTCTTCTCTCAATTTCTCCTCATTATTCTGCATCCCTTATTGCTGCCCCAGAGCGTGGTATGTATTTTTATTCCAGTCCCAGTCCCACTCCGAGTCTCAGTACCAGTCCTAGTCTATCCCATGTTCCAGTTCGTCTCTGGATAATATATTACTCTGTACTAAGCACTCATCAACAGCTTTCATCATACCCATATTATGTATAAACACTGTCTAGGCATTCACTGGGCCACGTTTCGCCTATATTCTCGGGACCCTAGCCACCCAGGTATGAAAATTACCCTCTACACAACTAAAGACTCTCCTGAATTAAAAAAAATGTCATAGTACTCTAAACGCTGGCCCAACTCAGAAACCCACCTCTCGGCGGACCTGTGATGTGCTATACTTGATATCATTCGCTATAATATTTTTTATTGATAAGCAGTTTTTTTATTAAACACCAAGGAAATACACGGAAGTATATCCACTCCACCTGAAAATATGAGTGCCACTGCGTATACGTAACATTTTATTATTTATTTTTAAAATAAAAAATTTGCATTGAAATAATATTGCGACTATAAACTGAGATATAACCTACCCTGTCTCTCACGTTTAGATCAAACTACACCGGGGGTGCAAAACAAATTCCAAATCGGTTAAGTAGTTTAGGAGTCCATCGCGCCCCAAAAATGTTGTGACACGTCTTTTATATATTTTAAGATTTCTGGGGGTAGCATGACGAGGTGGGTCAATTCGTTACTTTGTGCGTAAGTGTTTTTGAAAAAGGTAGGCTATTAGGTTTAAATTTCTTATCTTCAGTAGCCCATTTTCTGTTCGCCAAGTTTTGAGTCCTTACGGGAGCCCAAGTTTCAAACTCCTGAAGTTTTTTAGACGTTTTTTGAGGTCTTTTGCTCAAGCTCATATTTTAGAGTTTTTATTGGGAGCAAAAAAGTGTTCATACAATCGCGAGCCCACTGTATGTAGTTTTTTATTAAAAATTGCATTGCATATGCACAGCGCGGCTACCCGCAAAAGTGGAAGTTGAAAAAAAAATTTGCAGAAAATTGTGTATAACTTTACATATTTGCATGTGTTTTCAAGCGGCGCAATACAAATAGCGTTATTGTTGTTATTATTATTTATCATTTTTAAAGTCCACATGCTGAGTTTGTTTAATTGGAATTCCGGTATTTGGTTTGCTGAAAATTATGCAATTACTCTTTTGCATATATGCACATAGCCACACACGCACACACAAGCTCGGTATAGCGGATCAAATTCTCTAAGTGCACATACACATAAATACATACAGCATACGAGTAGTGGTCTGAGAATATGTGTTAATGCTTGCAAGTGCTTCAACGCCCACATGGAAAGCACATTTGCAGTACAATTTTTGTAAAATAGCTAAATAAATATATTAATTTTTATTTTCAAACAAAAAACTGCAAACTGATGTTCTCTATTCTATTCAATTTAACTTTAATGGTTTTCATATTAAAATGTTTTGGTTGCTGTGCGAGTTCGTGCTGTTCCTTTGATTTGCTTATAAAATTTGCACGTATGCTTAACCGATTTCAGAAAGTTCTTAAATGTCAAGGCGATTGTAGTGGTAGGAATGATTACTTCCTTGAGCTGCGTGAGATCAGGCTAAGATGTCGTGTGATGAGACTACTCACACTAGTTAGACCCAAAAAGATTCCTTTAGCAATAACGCATTCGTCTCTTAATTGTCCACAAAATGATGTCGAGAGGGTCGTAACAATGTCGGATTTTCTAAAATTGGCGAATACGAAGATTTACGCAATAATTGGTAATCGAAAAAATATTGAAAAGAAACAATTCTCAGGAATGTGAAGCTCAAATTAATATAAGTAGGTAAAGTTTGGAAAGATGGTAGCTGCACTGGTAGGGGGAAGCTAACTTAGACAGCATAAAGGGCTGTTAAATATCACATAAAATAACGGTGACGTTAGCTATAGCTACTTGGAGAGTAGTTGCGTAGAAACGATATAGTTTGAATGAGACCGATCGCAACCACGTGTGTTGTGACCGAAATACTTTCGGCTTTTCTGGCAAAAGCTGGGTAATCTAGCTTAATTGACTCAGTTATTCGATCTCATAATCCTCCAAACAGCTGCAGTGGGATGTAGTATATTGAGATGTACAGCAGGGATTCCAACTGGACGGTGACCTGCCCAAAACCCCAATGACCATTGGTATATGAGCCTTATTAAACCCAATCATTTCAACAGAACACCTGCCATCTACTTCCGGCCAGTAGGGGTCTTACTATCCTGCAAGAGGTGGTGTATGCCTAACGCTTGCTGAGCTGCCTCGAGACCCATCTATGCAGGAGCAGAACACAGGTGACCATCGGAATCCCAAAATGCCTAAAGCCATTTTCACCCGATTCAGTTGTATCAATAAGGGCAAAGAGATCCTCTTGACAGTTTATATCACTATGGCCCGGGAACCAGATAATCTTCTCAATAAAAGTAGTATGACAAAAGATTTTTTTTTGCTAAATTTCATCTAAATTACCCTATTTTCTAAATTCCTCTATTTTCAAAGCCTAGATGGTCAAGGTTATTGATGTTTTAATTGGACCGTCTTCTGCTTGACAAAAAAGGACATTTAGTGATTTGGTCATTAAAACGACTCTAAGCTGTTCTCTTGACTATGTGTGTGGACGTATTCTTGTGTAGGTGTTAAGCACCACTGCAGGTAGTGAGCATATCAAGCACTTACTTGCAGAGTTTTTACTATACTCACTGATCCGCCCCACCTAACATTGTGCGATCAATGGCAAGCTGTCATCAATATCATCTAACGAGAGTTCTAGGAAACGTAAGCTTCAAAGAGATAAGGGTATTAGATGCGTTGGTATCACATCTCAATTGGAAATATGGTTGGCGTTGACATACTACACTGCCTATGCCGTGGATAGTTCTCGAGAAGTACGAGTTATAACCTATACAGAATCCAGATCAAAGGTCAGCTAGATGACTGTGATCTCTTCCTAGGAGGGTGCTTTGCTCAACTGCGAGTTGAGGGTATTTGTGTTTGGAAACGGGGTTAACTGGACTATTACCGGTATATAAACACTCATCATGGATGACGCTAGGGCCTCTTTAGGCATTAACAGGATCAAACGCGCTGAATTCTGGTTGTCATAATTCTTTTTAAGTGCTAACGAAGATTACTTCCTAAGTTCCTGACGGTCATCTGAGCTAGATGGCTGTTGCGATGCCAGGTTTCTGGGGTGCTGACTAAGCGAAACTATTTGTTCTGCATTTCATGTCTCTCTCTTAGAGACAGTCTCTCGCCTAATGTGTAAATGAGGTTGCGGGAGACATAAAAAAGAACATATCGTGGCAGTTTACAGCGACCCCGGTATTTTGACTGGTTGGTGTGAGTGATTCAACACATATAAGTTCCGTTAAGAAAACCTTTCATGGTCGCCAGAGCCTCGGCTGCTAAGTAAACAGGGTTCGCCTAAGGGTAGGTGAGGTATGACAAATGGGTTGTAGAGGCTAGAGATTGGCGCTGCCAACCTCTGAAAGGGTTCGCAACACAACTTCTTGAGTTTATGGGTATTTATGTTGCATCTCCTGTGACAGGCAGAACTGCCGCAAGTATACTCTAGAGCAATGAAAAGATTTCTGGCTCACGCATTTGTTACAATAGTCTGGCGGTGCCGGTGTTCAATTTCTACGTATTATAAAGGAACTAGTGATTGGTGCTTATTTGTGGAGGTGCTGGTCGATCAAATGTGGGTGATAAGCTCTTATGCATGTTGTTGTAAGTTTTATGCTTTAAGCTTTAACCAAGGGGCAGGAAACTTTCGCATACGGTCACATACTGATAAGCTCACGACTATTGAAAGGCTTCTCTTAAAAAAGTACTAACAGTTGAGAGAAGAGAACCCGATGAACTCGACTTCAGCAAATCTGCCATTCTGCGGGTATGTGATTTTTGCTAAAAACTTATTTCTTATTACCAAAATATGCAGAGGAATTCAATTTTTTACCATATGAAAGAGCAAGTATTGTAAACGAAAAATTAAGTTGCTACTTTTTGGCTAACTTAAAAGAGTTTTAACTTTTTACCAAACTTTTAATTTTTACAAACTTACATACACATCTATGCGTACAAGTTACATAGAAACATGTTTTCTTAAATATATAACGTCCATTCCGTTTGCACATCATCAAACACAATCTTTCAAATTCCTACAACTTTTATCATGACACAGAATTCGTTTGAATAGCTGCAAGTCATGTGAAAATGTGAAACATGGATAAGAAAAAACTAAAAGGTCTGCCGTGTTCCTTTATTTTTTGTTTTTTTTTGTTATCAACAAAAACGAAGGGATGTAACTATAATTTCCGCTCATAAAAATATTGCAAACAATTCCAAATTAGAGTAAACTATCAAGCAATTTTAAATGGTTATTTCGCATGGTAAATTTTTCTTTAAATTTATTTGTTCTTCAAAAAAAAAAAAAAAAGATGCAAATCTCAATTCAATTTGCATTAACAGGCAACTTCCGTTTTCTTTTTTTTATAAAAGCCCGTGGGCTAAATAAACTGGCAACGCACTTATTTATCAACCAGCAGTCAAAACGGATATCAAATAATACAAATATGAGATAGAGAAATTATGGAGGAATAAGTATATCACTGCAATGAGAAATCAATAAGGAAATAAGCTAGCAGCAAAAGTATTGATATTTACTTGTACCCAGCAAACTTTCGGAGTTTTAAAAAGTCATAAAGGTGTTTTGAATTGGAGCGCTTACGTTCTTTAAGAACTCATTTTAGAGTCCGAAGTGAACGCGTTTCCCTTCTTTCGAGGGTCTCCGATATCAGTCTTATTATATTATGTTAAGAATTTACTGCAATTCCCCTTATTTGCAACCCTTCTGCTAACGTTCGAATCACTAACTGTTGAATAAATATTCCACTATTCAATAATGGCGGCCACCGTGGTGTGATGGTAGCTGCTCCGCCTACCACATCGTATGCCCTGGGTTCACACCCCGGCAAGCAAAATCAAACTTTAGAAATATGGTTTTTCAATTAGAAGACAATTTTTCTAAGCGGGGTCGCCCCCTCGGCAGGTTTTGGCAAGCGCTCCGGGTGTATTCTGCCATGAAAAGCTCTCAGTGAAAACTCGTCTGCCTTGCAGATGCCGCTCGGAGTCGGCATAAAAATGTAGGTCCCGTCCGGCCAATTGTAGGGAAAACAAGAGGAGCACGACGCAAAATTGGAAGAGAAGCTCGGCCTTAGATCTCTTCGGAGGTTATCGCGCCTTACATTTTTTTTTATAAATAAGGGATTGCCCTACTCGCGGCGTATTTTGACGTAAGTCTTGGGATCCTTGTTAGAAAGTATGATATTTGGCTGTCAGGCTTATCTAAGTTTATACCAGGCTCGACAACTAAGCGCGATTTTCAACTCTTTGGAAATTTTGTTGTTTGCAATCAAAAAGTGCGTAATACTGACATACATTGTTATTATGCGGATAAAAAAGAAATGATTTGCGTCCTTATCAATTAGAAAGAGAACGCAATAAACGATAGGAAGTTGCTTTGTTTGTCAAACACTCTTGGCATTAGCTCATTATTTTCATCTTATCGGAGTCATAAAGTCATAAAAGCTGTATTCCGACAACAGCGAGTCTGTTGCTTTAGCAATACATACCCGCGGTAGATATGTCTGTCGTAAGAGGTCAATAAAATACCAATTGATTCAAGCGCTTTTTCAGCGCAATATAAGCTTCTCAAACCCAATTGTCAACCTCACCTACCGTGGCGGATCCTTTCTATAACACTACGAGGCTCTGACGACCCCAGGTTCCTCATGGATCTACAGGTCTTACTAAGAGCGAAAAAATGTGGTAAACTCTCAGCAAATTTTTGATACATAAATCTATGCATTATGTTTGCCGCTGACTGTCACTCAAATGTATTGTGTGTGATGTGCGACAATGACATGCATTTAGTGGATATGAAGCCGAAATTGTACCGAAAGTTTATAGCAGTAACAGAGTCCTCAAGCGCTTTCGTTTGCAGAGCTTGGTCTAGAAAAAATCACAATGCATCACCGTTTCCTAGTATAATAGCAGATCTTAAAAGATATGTACTGTAGAAACGATGCGGGTTTATCAAACCATCTGCAGCGGAACGTCCTCGAATGTCTTCTAAATTGCGAGAACAGCACCTACACTTGATTGATGTGATACTTCCATAATCAGAGAACGACTGCTCGATGACAGTTTCTGTTACATACTCAGTATTTTGGACAGCCTAAAAGGACATTTGGATTGCAGAAGCCTCGCCTCATATCCGCATAATGAGTTATATCCAAGCAATATGCATAAATTTGCCACAAAGGATTGTAGTTGTTTGGAACCAGAAAAGCATAAACTGGCTCTTAGCCCATCCGCAATGGACCAGCAAAATTTAGTGCCGATAAATGCCCGGAAAACCGCGTTCTCAGGTCCAATCCTGAAACTCGCAGTTAAAAAACTTACGCTTCGTGGGGATACGTGCTTCATTCTAGCACAACTTCGATCTGGATATGCCATAGGCTACACATGACTTATATATAATCAACCACGATGTTCGAAATGTTTATTCATGTAAGTGTATCCACATGAAACCAAATATCTTTTTAATTGGAAGTGAAACCAAAGCCTCGAAAGTCCCTGTTGCTTTGGTCCAACCCTGTTGAGACTGAAAGTTTCCTTAGATTTAGAGTATATCGATCAGAATTGTGAGTGATTCACAACCTTTTTGGATGGAGCGAAACACTGCTACAAAAAGAAGAAAATTTAAGATGAAAGAGACAAAGCTTACGTGGTATCTTTAATGGGATAAAACTTTTTATATTATGCTTATCAATTTGTAATTTTAATACGCTACTAGAAAACAAAATCTGAAAAATTTATAATTTAACAAGGCATCGGATAAGTGTATTTGTACTCAATTTTTCCGTTTTCATTTCGAGTTGTTTCAACTTCGATTACTTTTTATTTACTGCGCCTTAAGGACTTCAACTTTTTGTTGACTGAAACCTGTTTTTGATATTTAAAAACTTTTTTTTTTTTCAATTCCATATACATACATACATACAAAGCAAAATGCAACACATTTTTTTATAATTTTGAAATTTGAATGCTTGGCACGTGTGCTTTTATGCTATGGTGAATTAGAACAGTGGAAGGCTAATTTCGTGTGTAACCGAACATTACATACTCAGCTGAGAGCTTTGGTGACAAAATAGGAAAATCCACTATGTAGAAATGAACCGAGGGTAACCCTGGAATGTGTTTGTATGACATGGGTTATCAAATGGAAGGTATTAAAGAGAGTATTTTAAAAGGGAGTGGGCCATAGTTTCTATAGGTGGACGCCATTTCGGGATATCGCCATAAAGGTGGACCAGGGGTGACTCTAGATGTGTTTGTACGATATGGGTATCAAATGAAAGGTGTTAATGAGTATTTTAAAAGAGTAGGCCTTTAGTTCTATAGGTGGACGCCTTTTCGAGATATCGCCATAAAGGTGGACCAGTGACTCCTAGAATGCGTTTGTACGATATGGGTATCAATGAAGGTGTTAATGAGTATTTTTAAAAGGGAGTGGGCCTTAGTTTATAGGTGGACGCCTTTTGGAGATATCGCCATAAAGGTGGACCAGGGGTGACTCTAGAATTGCTTGTACGATATGGGTATCAAATTAAAGGTATTAATGTAGGGTTTTAAAAGGGGGTGGGCCTTAGTTGTATATGTGAGGCGTTTTCGAGATATCGACCAAAATGTGGACAGGGTGACCAGAACATCATCTGTCGGGTACCGCTAATTTATTTATATATGTAATACCACGAACAGTATTCCTGCCCAAGATTCCAGGGCTTTTGATTTCGCCCTGCAGAACTTTTTCATTTTATTCTACTTAATATGGAAGGTGTCACACCCATTTTACAAAGTTTTTTCTAAGTTATATTTTGCGTCAATAAACCAATCCAATTACCATGTTTCATCTCTTTTTTCATATTTGGTATAGATTATGGCATTTTTTTCATTTTTCGTAATTTTCGATATCGAAAAAGTGGGCGTGGTCATAGTCGGATTTCGGCCATTTTTATACCAAGTACAAAGTGAGTTCAGATAAGTACGTGAACTGAGTTTAGTAAAGATATATCGATTTTTGCTCAAGTTATCGTGTTAACGGCGAGCGGAAGGACAGACGGTCGACTGTGTATAAAAACTGGGCGTGCTTCAACCGATTTCGCCCATTTTCACAGAAAAACAGTTATCGTCATAGAATCTATGCTCCTACACAATTTCACAAGGATTGGTAATTTTTGTTCGACTTATGGCATTAAAAGTATTCTAGACAAATTAAATGAAAAAGGGCGGAGCCACGCCCTTTTTGACATTTTCTTTTATTTTTGTATTTTGTTGCACCATATCATTACTGAGTTGACATGTTTACCTATATACTGTAAAGATATTACAATTTTTGTGTTAAAATTTGACTTAAACAAAAAATAAAGTGGGCGTGTTCGTCATCCGATTTGCTAATTTTTATTTAGCACACATATAGTAATAGGAGTAACGCTCCTGCAAATTTCATCATGATATCTTCAACGACTGCCAAATTACAGCTTGCAAAACTTTCAAATTACCTTCTTTTAAAAGTGGGCGGTGCCACGCCCAGTTGTCCAAAATTTTACTAATTTTCTATTCTGCGTCATAAGGGTCAACCCCACCTACCAAGTTTCATCGCTTTATCCGTCTTTGGTAATGAATTATCGCACTTTTTCGGTTTTTCGAAATTTTCGATATCGAAAAAGTGGGCGTGGTTATGTCCGATTTCGTTCATTTTAAATAGCGATCTGAGATGAGTGCCCAGGACCTACATACCAAATTTCATCAGATACTCAAATTTACTCAAGTTATCGTGTTTTACGGACGGACGGACGGACGGACATGGCTAAATGAATTTTTTTTTCGCCCAGATCATTTTGATTTAGATCTATATCTATCTCGATTAGTTTATGCCGTTACGGATTACCGTTATGCGAACAAAGTTAATATACTCTGTGAGCTCTGCTCAGCTGAGTATAAAATATATAACTTTGTTCTGTATACCTTAAGCCCTATCATGTGATTATTGCATATATCTGCCAACAAAATTTTATCATATTATAATCTTATTTTTAGAAATCTTTTGGCATTGTATTCTAGCATATTTGTAGTATAAAGTCTCTCTGGGTGTGATGTTGATGTGTGGCATGTAGATTGGTGTGCCATAAAATTTTCCATTAATGCACAGATTTTTCATGATTGTTTTCTGTAATTTCAAGTAGTACTCTTTGTTGAAATACCAATTTAGTAGTTGTCTCGCTGTTCGTTTTTATTTTTTTGTAACATCGTTTAAAGATGGCACTTATAATGATTTTCTTCAAGGGCGCACTTGAAAAGTTACGTAGACGCCGTGTACGTACTTCGCATTCAATTTGCTGATTTTGTTGTCTCTGGAGCAACTGGTGTTCTTAGAATCGTTTGAAAACACATGTATGTAAGCTTAATATTAACTGAATTGCTAAGTTAAGTTGAGTAAATATAGGTATAGGTAAAAGTCTTTAAATCGGCCATCGAGAACAGTTTTGAGATTTTGAGTCCACAATGTATGCCAATGAGGATTCAGAATTGTTTTTAGTTATTATTATCAGAGATTTTTAAAATCTACAGGCTACAGTTACAGTCGGAAGTATTCGAACGAGATTTAAAAAATATGTTGATGTTGGAATATCCTCAGATGGTATTTTTTCAGATTGAAAATGGCTAAGCGAAGGAAATATCCGTCGAATACGAGGCCAAACTCATCATTTGGCAGAACAGGGGAAAAACTATCGCGAAATAAATATACCAAACTTTTGAAAGTATCTCTGTGTTCAGGTCTACAGCCATTAGAAGATATCGGGAAACTGGACCATATACCACGAAAACGATCTGTCACAAAATACAAAACAGCGGTCGACCAGAAAGGACAAATCAAAGAATCGACAACAAAATATATGCAATAAGTAAGTCAATGGACGCAAATCTGCTTCAGAAATTCGTGCTGACATCAATGATGACTTGGATTCACCATATCGCTCACGACAGTCAAAGGTCGACTTAAAGAAATAGGTATGATTGGACGCATTGCTGTCAGAAAGCCACTTCAACGGCCAGTAAGTAAACAGAAAATACTGAAGTTCGCCCAAGAACATATTGAGTGGACGATTGATCGGTGGAAATCATTTTTATGGCCAGACGAATCAAAATTCGAGCTTTTCGGTACCCATAGGCGTCAATATTTTCGCAGAAACGTTAATGAAGGATTCAAAGCAGATTGCATTGTGCCAATGTGAAATATGGTGGTGACTCAGTGGTGGTTTGGGGCTATTTTAGCTACGTTGGCGTTGGTCAAATAAAAAAAAATTGAAGGAATTATGAAAAAAGAGCAGTATCA
The DNA here is from genome assembly GCA_029619165.1 of Eurosta solidaginis. Classification (NCBI taxonomy): domain Eukaryota; kingdom Metazoa; phylum Arthropoda; class Insecta; order Diptera; family Tephritidae; genus Eurosta; species Eurosta solidaginis. Next base: position 22,262 of record JARSSU010010619.1, read on the forward strand.
CAATATACTCCAACCCATGCAATATCATCTGGCATTAATTTGATTGGTCGTGGATTCATTTAACAAAAAGATAACGATCCGAAACATACGTCAAAACTTTGTACTTCTTAGTTAGATTGAAAAAATTTGCAGGTAAACTTGATACAATGGAGTGGCCACCAAAATCCCTCGATTTAAATCATCGAACTATTGTGGGAAGAATTGATCGACGTGTGAAGGATCTAAACAACAAGCCTTTCTAGCTTCTGGGATTGTTTCAACGACGCGTGGAATAATACTCCACATCTGACACTTCAAAAACCGAAAGAATGCCGAAATTGTGCGCTGCAATCATCAAAGCAAAAGGTGGCAATTTTCAAGAAAATCGCTTAAGTAACACACTCACTATTTTCTTATAAATTTTGATGGAAATCTCATTGAAAATACCTTCGGATCATAGAACTATCTTGAATGTACAAAAACTGCTGGCAATATATGAATAATATTTTAATAAATGATACGATAAACTGAAAAAAAACAACTTGTTTCATCTTGCTCTAATACTTTCCGACTGTACTGTACATATGTATACAAATTCATTAAAAGATCAATCAGTCAAACATATCACCGCTGCCTAAAATATACTGATGATGAAGGCTTAGCAGTCTTTGAAGTGGATCTATCGGCGCAGCTATGGCAGATTATCTGAAAAATTTTCCACCCTCTATTTCAAAAATTAAAAATAATTTTTTAATTAGAGAAAAACTAAAAAAAAACAAGTAAGGAAGGTTAAGTTCGGGTGTAACCGAACATTACATACTCAGTTGAGAGCTATGGTGACAACATAAGGGAAAATGACCATGTAGGAAAATGAACCCAGGTATCCTGGAATGTGTTTGTATGACATGTGTATCAAATGAAAGGTATTAAAGAGTATTTTATGAGGGAGTGGGCCATAATTCTATAGGTGGACGCCATTTAGGGATATCACCATAAAGGTGGATATGGGTTGACTCTAGAATTTGAGTTTGTACGTTATGGGTATCAAATGATAGGTATTAATGAGGGTTTTAAAAGGGGGTGGTGGTAGTTGCATATATGAAGGCGTTTTCTAGATATCGACCAAAATGTGGACCACGGTAACCCAGAACATCATCTGTTGGATACCGCTAATTTATTTATATATATGTAATACCACGAACAGGATTCCTGCCAATATTTCAAGGGTTCTTTATTTCGCCCTGCAGAACTTTTTCATTTTCTTCTACTTAATATGGTAGGTGTTACACCCATTTTACAAAGTTTTTTCTAAAGTTATAATTTGCGTCAATAAACCGATCCATGTTTCATCCCTTTTTTACGTATTTGGTATAGAATTATGGCATTTTTTTTATCATTTTTCGTAATTTTTGATATAGAAAAAGTGGGCGTGGTCATGGTCGCATTCGGCCATTTTTTATACCAATACAAAGTGAGTTCAGATAAGTACGTGAACTGAGTTTAGTAAAGGTATATCGATTTTTGCTCAAGTTATCGTGTTAATGGTCGAGCGGAAGGACAGACCGTCGACTGTGTATAAATACTGGGCGCGGCTTCAACCGATTTCGCCCTTTTTCACAGAAATAAGTTATCGTCCTAGAATCTAAGCCTCTACCAAATTTCACAAGGATTGGTAAACTTTTGTTCGACTTATGGCATTTAAAGTATCCTAGACAAATTAAATGAAAAAGGGCGGAGCCACGCCCATTTTGAAATTTTCTTTTATTTTTGTATTTTGTTGCACCATATCATTACTGGAGTTGAATGTTGACATAATTTACTTATATACTGTAAATATATTAAATGTTTTTGTTAAAATTTGACTTAAAAAAATTTTTTTTCAAAGTGGGCGTGGTCGTTTTTCGATGTTGCTAATTTTCTTAAACAATCATATAGTAATAGGAGTAACGTTCCTGCCTAATTTCATCATGATATCTTCAACGGCTGCCAAATTACAGCTTGCAAAATTTTTAAATTACCTTCCTTTAAAATTGGGCGGTGCCACGCCGTTGTCCAAATTTTACTAATTTTCTATTCTGCGTCATAAGTTCAATTCACCTACCAAGCTTCATCGCTTTATCCATCTTTGGTAATGAATTATCGCACTTTTTCTGTTTTTCGAAATTTTCTATATCGAAAAAGTGGGCGTGGTTATGTCCGATATCGTTCATTTTAAATAGCGATCTGAGATGAGTGCTCAGGAACCTACGTACCAAATTTCATCAAGATACATCAAAATTTACTCAAGTTATCGTGTTAACGGACGGACGACGGCGGACATGGCTCAATCAAATTTTTTTTCGATCCTGATGATTTTGATATATGGAAGTCTATATCTATCTCGTTTCCTTTATATGCTATACAACCAACCGTTATCCAATCAAAGTTAATATACTCTGTGAGCTCTGCTCAACTGAGTATACAATTGTTATCATAAAAGTTATTGTCCCGACCTTGAGCTCGACGAATCGAATATTGAATTCATTTAAAGATAGTTGCTACACGGATATTCATGTTGGAACTATGTTAAGCAAAAGGGTTTACAATATTAGCGACCCAGCTTTTGACATACTATTAAGCTCATTTGAAAATATATACACTGTAAATGATGTCGGAAAGAACGATATTTCAAGCACCATAATGTGAGTATATTAGTGAAATGAAGGCTTAAAAGAAAAAGATTTAAATATGAATTTATGTTATTTGTTGAATATAACCACGATTTCGAGCAACACTGGATCATACTTTTATTTATTAGTTGTGTAGTTCACGTTAATTCAGAATTGTAATGTTAACGTTTCTACCCTCTACCCATTCTACCCTTTTATGTAGTTAAGAATTCTCGACATTCAGGTTAAAGCGACATAATTGATATTAAATCCGTTTTGTAACTATTTTTAATAATTGGACGGGAAGCGCACTATCTTCAAGTGGCCCAATGAAACCAGGCCAATTCTGTCATTATTTTTATTCTTTTTTTAATTTCAAGGTTTGATCTCTTTTAAATTTTTTCTGCAGATTCATTGATGGGTTGTGGTTTGTCAAGCGTCGGGATTAAAGCTGCACAGCTACAGAAGAAATATCATCACCTGAGCGTAAAACTAAATTAATATAATAGAAATAAACCTATACAGCATTAATTATTAAGAGATACAGGAACAGTATTTTTTATTGAACATAGGGAGTCCGACCCGATCATGGCTACAAATACCGGAAAGTTCGTTACGTTCGAAATTCGTTTTACATTTTTTTAAGTAGAGGTTTGTATAGTCTCATAGTTCGAGAGGGAATACTATAGTTCACTTCATTCAGCAGAAATAGGCTTCAATTCGATCCATTGAGTAGTTTTGTCATACATTTTACGCCAAACATTTCACTTCGACTAACAAAAGTTAGAAAATTGCCAGGCTGTAATCGGTTGATGTAATGTGGAAGAATAAATAAAGATTCCCATTGATTGAATTCCTTAAAGCAAATTTTAAAAACTGTTTTTTGTATTGATACGAGCCTATCTCTATGGACTTGAAAACGCGGATTCCAGACTATTGAGCAGAGGTAGGTAGGTAGGTGAAATGGCTGCGACCTGGTCGCCCAAGTAGCTATTTAAAGCCGTTTTGATGCCATGTAACTCGTCTAAAAACCTACGGAATGTTACGGTCAATGTATTACAACCAGCCAGAGTTGTTGATAAAATTAAGAATATTCGGGATTGCTATCACAGATAACCCACTGAGGTCTTCTAGAAATGGGGTTCCAAGGAACCTTAGTCGGTCTCTAGCTAGAGCCGGGCATTTACCCATAAAGTGTTATACTGTCTCCCTGGCATTTGGAACTTTGCAGCTTCTGCAGTATTCGTTATACGGAATGCCCATCTTTTCCGCATACATACCTACTGCCCAATGACCGTGCTATCAGTTTGCGTGTGTTAGGCCTGGATTTGTTCAGAAGACTTCTCGTCCTCTTTCCATCATAGTTTGGCCAAATGGATTTTTGATATTGCACAGGTGGTGATGTTATTCCACTTTGTTTGTGTTTTCTTCAAGTAGAAGCTTTGGATATTCCCCTTGGCTACTGCTAAGGGTATGCCTACTTCGACACTGGTTATTTCCTCGTTCATCTCCGATGAGTCCCTGCGTGCTAGCTCGTCGGCCTTCTCGCTACCCTCTATCCCCCTATGGCCCGGGACCCAGATAACGCGTAGTATTGAGTATAAATTATGGGAAAGTCGTGATCATAGAAAAAGCTTAATTTTTCTTATGTAAAAATCAATGCCGTCGGAAAGGACGTGATTTCAAGCAGCTGCATTTTATTATTTTTTTTTATTTCCTACCGACAGGTTTCGGTAGTGTATTAAACTCTTTTCAAGCTGTTTAAAAGCGAAGCATTAGACGCATAATTGGATATAGCCATGTCTAGCCAGAAAGTGTCGTAATTCCGTAGATTGCTCTGTGGGATGTTAGCATGATTTCTTGCTAGCAGATACGCGCAGTCATCACTTATAAGGTTAAAACACAGGGAAGAATAGAGAATAGAACGTCTGCTGTGTATGTGACAGCCTGGTAATGTGACAATCTTAGTATGGTCTCTAGATAAAAACAGCGTATTCAAATTTAGACCGCACAAAAGAGATGCACAGCAATTTTAAAGTGTAAGGATCAGTAAATCGAATCAAATGGGTTTGAAAAAAAATTTACAATCGAATACACCACCGAGATCAGTAATTTCACTAAAAGTCGATAATTGAAGACCATCTATTTTTTCAGGATGTGGGTAGCAGACAAGGACACTTTGAGTAGCAACACGTGAGCACTTTTTCATATTAAGATTTAACTTATTACGTTTTAAATGGTGTGCAACTTTATATATATCAGATTGTAGGCCTAACACGCCTTCATTGCTAGTCATTGGCGAAACATGTTTTAGGTCCTCAGCATACAAAGAAAATTTGCACAATTGAAGCTATTAGTTATGTTGTTGATGAAAAACACGAAGAGAAGCTTACCCAATATGGTACCCTGTGGAACCACGGAAGTCGCAATTAAAGGATCAGATCACGCCCCGTCAACAGTAACCATACATTTACGAGAGATAGGATTCAAGCCATTTTGAAAAGTAAGATACGACGACTTTGGAGGATGAAGATAATATTGGCATAAGACTTAACAAAGGCAACCTAAAGGTACAGCTGGAGGACACACATGGAAATCCATTCGTCGTGCGCTTGGAGTTAAAACATTTAGAAAAATTTGGGCTTAGAATATAGTTTATATTTTAAATGGTTATGTAATTTTGATATTATTATTCAATGTGTTATCTATATAACTTAAATGAAATTAGGTTAGGTTGGGTTGAACTGGCCGGTCCATGAGGGCCTCGCATAGACTGAATGAGCCCGAAGTGTTACAAGAAGTTTGTTTTAACTACCAGACTGAAAACCCCTATCAAAAACCAGGACCTATGTTATAAAATAACTCCGCCCTTAAATACTAGAAGCTTTGTAGGGCTTGTGCCACTTGCTGCTTCTAGATCTGACAGCTGAATCACTCCTAATAGCTGGAGTCTTAGCCTGGCAAGCACAGGGCACGTGCAAAGAACGGAATCGATCGTTTCCTCCTCCAACTCGCACTTCCTACATCTGCTATCACTGACCAAGCCCAATTTAGAGGCGTGTGACGCCAGAAGGAAGTGTCCAGTCAGAGTACCGTCATGAGTCTACAGTCCTCTCTTTTTTAATGATAGAAGCAACTTAGTTAGTCTGAGGTTGTAAGACCTACAATGGAATTAAAAAAATTAAAAATGATCCACCTGGTTTGAATATTTACTTGCCTTACGAACCAGAATTTATTTTTCACACGATTTTCTTTTTAGGTCAAGCGTTATGCTTTCACAATTCCTAAGCTTAATTAAATTACATTTACGTAATTAGTTATATTTTTTTTATTTATAATAATAATTTTTTGCGGTCAGGAGGTCATATTTTTCACAATTAAATCCTTTATGTAATTGCATATAATTTTCGAAAATTATCAAATTACAGGTAAAATATTAATATTAAATTAAACTTGTTAACTTAGCGACTAACAACTTTTGTTGTTTGCCATAAACTCCCCCTCATAGCTATCATAACACAAAACATTTTAATAACAATTAAATCGTGCTTCAGTAATTAATATTTTTATTGAAAAAGTTCCATGCGCAAAATTTGTGTTAAAGCTCTTAGACCAGAACTAACAAAAACACAAAAAAAAATTTACAAATTTGTACAAAATCAAAATTCATGTTGCATAAATGCGAGTACAAAATCAACCAACTAAAGTGCCAAGGCTAATTAAAATTGTTATTATGCATACAATTCACACCTAATTAACTTTTATGGTGAGAATAAATAAAATTTATTATTTGCTTTTAATAAGCGTGCATGCATACATACACACATCCATACATGTAAAACTATGTATTCACCCAGCAAAAATTGGCATAAGCGGTTGAAAGCAATAAGGAATACAGGTTTCCACACCTCATAGAAAGGCCTTAGAATAAGATAAAGTGAGTACATCATACGCCTTATAATAACCCTTAGTTTAGGCTTATATATGCTACAAATAACTCTTATCGCTAAGCACAGCCAAATAATAAATATTGCCTAAACTTAAAGGATACACGAAAATATCACTCATCTGTAGTCGATACATTTTCGCAATATTTTAGGAAACAATTGTTTTTTGTTTTTATCGGCCCAAATTATTCAAGGTTCGATTCGAACTCAAGGCCAGAACAATAATTTTTTTCTAATGATAATTTTGTTATTTTCTTAATTTTTCTAAATTTGAAAAATTGTATTTTGTTTTTGGAATAGTAAGTAGAAAATTTTTCAGACAAACTGCCATAGCCGCGCAGATAGATCCATTTCGAAGGGTGCTACGCCTTCATCATCAGTACGCTTTAGGCACGCTGCGACGTTGTCTTTCATACAAACCTTGAGTCTGATAACGTTCGTACAGAAAACTGAAGAGTATTATAAGAAATTGGTCATACCATTAATACTATTACTTATAAAGTTAAGGTCTGATGCCATAAGCCCTTAAGTCATTTGAAATAAGACTTATATAAGGCCCACAGTTTTTGTTTGGTATCTACGAGCATATATCCGAGTGCACCAAAGGACCATTTAAATTTAAATGAAATTATTATTGGAAGCCAAATCAAAGTAGCATTGAAACAAATTACTTTTTTTATATGAAATGTAGTGCATGTACTCTCTATATACATACAGTGAAACCTCCAGCGAAAACTCACGGACAGTCCCGCCCAAGAGAGGTTTCTGCTCAAAAAAAAAGGGGGCGCTATTTTAAAATTTTTGAATTATTTTATATTTAGTAATCACAGCCTACAATTTCAAAGACACCATTTTTATATTACACTACTCTTTTGGATTGAATGTGGGATACTGTGCCGATCGATTAATACGAAGATCGTACAAACTGGCAAATTCTTTCTGGCAAAAGTGGAAGCGGTGACCAAAGACGCAGCGATACTGGAAGAAAACTGTGAAAACTGCAGTCGCAGCAGCTTGTGAGCTGGGCCCAGGAAAACTTCTAGTATTTTCAAAGAAGGTGTAGTTAATTTATAACAATGGTGTTTTAGGTGATTTTTCACTTGGTCATCATATAAGCTTCTGGTAACACTACAAACACATGCAGTTTATGTGGGGTCCTTACAGACCGGCCCTTTTAACCAAACCTAACATCACGCAATACGGTTTTCTAACTTTTCGTTTACATAAAAGTAATACATAGTGATTAGCTTTCTTTACCTGAAAATTTATGCACAAAATTTGTCTGACCAAGAGAGGTGTCCGCTAAGAGAAGCTCCTCTGTATATGTACGTATCACCCAATATGTGCATTGCAAAGCTCGGTGTGAGTTGAATAATTTTATCCCCACAACGCCAGGTGAAGCAGCACTAAAATTAAATGTTTCGTAGTTATTTTAATGCCGCTCTTGGGATTTTGATATTGAAGCTTAAAAATAAGTACATATCTCCGCATGAAAAGCACAAAAACCACTTTACATTTATAGGGTACTTATGTTTTACGCTAACCAATACCTCTTGTTTCCTTTACGTTTCCTACGCAACATAATTTCGCTTGAAAAGTATGTTTTCAAACAAAAAATATCGTAAAAATATTGGTTGTTCAAGCAATGTGGGATTTAAAATAAAAAAAGCTTAAACAAGTTAATTTAAACGCTTATAGTGACAACCCAAACCCACACAAAGTTGTAATTGGTATGAGTATGTCCGTGTATTGCCACCCATTCAATAGACATATCATTCCATACAAGAAATTTATGGCTTTTGCGATATGATTTGTGGGAAGGAGAAGCACCTATCCCATATTTCCATGAAATGGATATACCCTGTAGGTATAATAATTTATATCTACTTGGCCTGTATTGGGGCGGCCGCCGAATTGTGTGGACCAAACGAATTCATTGTAAGGTTTTAAGGACCTTGTAACCAATTTGAATAGGAACAAACTTCTTTCTCAAACCAAACAAATCCGCAGTGAGAGTACTTACAGGAGTCATTGCAGGTCATTACACTACTGTACCAATGCTCCAACGGCAGCTTCTACCAATAAGCTCCCTCTGCAGTAACGGTCAAGATAAAGAGGAAGCAGGGTCGATTTATCACTTAATCTGCCGATGTCCAACAGTGTATATAAGACGAGTAATATTTCTGGCAGCGTGGACTTATGACACTGAGGGTTGGAAATTCGATCTTTCACACCTACTTCATTTCATAAGAGAAAGCAAGTGGTTCGCTGAGGACTACTAGGGCGAATGTGACATCACGTGGGACTCACTTACGTTTTTGAAAAATTTCTGGAAGGCATATTCAATATTATACACTGAACGAAAGTAAAATAATATCTTAATAATATCTCCATAAAAAAGACACTAAGGTAGCGCAAAGCAGTACGTAGTTTATAAATGTCAATCCTTTAATCTACCAGTAAGGGGTAGGAATAAAATACAGATTTCCACGTTCTTTAAATCATGACATAATTGTTAGATCGTGGTTTGCGATTCATAAGTTCAGAATGCATGAAGAAGAGTCAGCTAAGGCGACTGATTCATTTTTTCGTTCTCGGAATCTCGGAAGCTTTATAACGTTTTAGTCTCGATACATCAACAGCTCTGTACACTATGCGGAATTTTTAACAATAATTGGAAAGCCGTCTTATATAAGTTCATTGACCTTTCCTAACAGTTGCCATTCTTACTTTTCTCCCTTTGTTTGTGCAGTTTTAAAATTCCTACTGGGTATGATGAATACACCTGAAACACAATAAAGAAGGCAAGAAACGCCCAAAAAATGTGAAAAAAGTAATACATAACCATCCATTTGTCGAAGCTGAATGAATAGCCATAATATCAGTATCCACTGCAGTACATTTAATGTGAAAAACAAAATATGTACAGCAAAATCATTCATAAGTACCCACTTGGGTATTACGATTTTTAGGTCATATCGCATGCATGCAAATCTTTACCGTGATTTACAACAAATATTTTTTAACCCTAACAACAATGTTATCGTTACCAACAACGAAAATCTTACACTCCCAAATTGTTGCCAGGCTTATAAATACAATTGTCACTGTGTTGAACCGGCCAAAGGCAAGAAAAAAATTGATAAGTCAAAGACCATAAAAACATCAATACACAAAGGGATCAATTGCTTAAAAAGTATTAAATGCAGAATGCGTACGTTAAAGGATTGATATGAATTGAATAAAAAAAGTACTCGTTAAAAATAAAGTACCAACACAAAGAGCTATAAAAAAGAAAGTGAGTGTGGACAAAAATTGTTGTTTTTTCTATCAAAGATCTTCATTCAGATTACGTTTAACATGGGTCTGATATTATATGACATAATAAAGATATCAATGATAGATAGTCCCGTTTGGTGTAAGTGGAATGAATGAACTGCGTTGATTTTCTTAAATAAATATTATCGAGTCAAATTCCTTTAAATGCTTGACAAAATATTATGATTGTAATGCTACGTCGCCATTAAAAGCATTCTTTCAAAATAGGAATGCGAGAGCTGAAAATGCGCTGAGCTGTAATTTAATAGCGGAAAAATAAAACGCCGCGGCCGCCTGGTGTAATGATAGCGTGCTCCGCCTACCTCACGAAGATCCTGAGTTTCACGCACCGGACAAGCAACACCAAAATTTTTATAAATACATTTTTTCAATCAGAAGTAAGTTTTTCTGAGCGGGATCGCCATCGGCAGAGTTTTGGCAAACACTCCAAGTGTATTTCTGCCATTAAAAGCTTCTAGTAAAAAACTCATCTGACTAGCAGATGCGGTCGTGTTCGGCGTAAAACATGTAGGTCAATTTGTGGGAAACATTAAAAAGGAGCACGACGCATATAGAAGAGAAGCTCGACCTAAAATAATTTCGGAGGTTATCATAACTTGCATTAATACGTTTATAAAGTTTAGAAAAATTACCTCACGCATAAGCTATATGGAATGACAATTTTTCAATAAATAATTAATTATTAATTTTACATTAACGAACATCCATCAGCAACCCCCAAAAACAAAGAGTGTGTACAAAGTATTCATGAGACTCGATGTGTATACTCTAGGAAACTAACTGGTTTTTAAGTATCACTTACAACTCTCCTGTGGGGGGTTGAAATTAAACTAGAGCAGATGTATCTTCAACAGAAAGATATCGTTATAGAAGAGACTTCTCAGCTTCTTATCGGCAACAATCGATATAGCTAGGATTCTGTTTATTATCGTCTTTATATCAGTTATCGGCTCGCTAGGGTGATTCTAAGCAGTATGCTCGGTTAAATAAATAAATCATTATGTACACATTACGACAAGCAACATTTACATACACGCAGCGAGGAAATACACATAACACGTTAACCGTGTTTTACCACATGCATACAATGGCAACGAAGAGATATAACTCACACACAGATGTACATAGGTAGTCAACAGTCAGAGTATTACTCCCATATATACACATATATGCCTATGTGAGAGTCTAAAACTACAAATAGGTATACATATATGTAGCTCAATTACTAGGGAAAACAAGTAGAACATTCTACAAGGAGAAACATCTGGAATATCCCAACGATGCAGAAAAGAGTATAAAAAGCGGCAAAAGCAGAGTAGTCTGACTGCAGTTTGATTTGAACACGATAACAGTTGTGAAGTATAAGTGTTATTCAAAGTAGTCTAATAAAGACCGTTTTGCATGATTAAATATTTGATTTATTTATTCGACAAATTTAGCGATACGAACGTAAGAAACAAGTCGAAAATAAGCGGAGTTACAGTAAATTCGTTACAATATTAATTTTATTGGTATTAAACCCGGGGAGTTGTCGTTGACACATCGATAACACACTGGTCAAAGTCGATAAATAAAGAATCAATGGCCTTTCCTTTCCTTTCCGCTTCCTTTCCTTCCGCTCCTTGCCTTCCTGTTCTCTTCCCTCTCCTTTCCTTTCTTCCTTCCCCTTCCTTTCTTTTCTTTGCCTTCCCTTCCTTTTTCCTTTCTTTTCTTTCCTTTCCTTTCCTTACCTTGCCTTTACTTTCCTTGATTTCCTTTCTTTCCTTTCCTTTCTGCCGTCTCCTTTCCTTTCACTTCTTCCTTTCCATCAATAATTCCATCACCACCACCTGCCTCTAGAAACTCAAGAAGGTCTATCCCTTCTCCCTCAACATATCCTCAGTCATCAAGCTTTTGGGATTTATTCGGAGCACGATCTTTATATACTGCGTAAATGTCATATAACTCAACATCGACTTTATTCGATGCTCGCCATCGACATCACTGATATGAACATAAATCTTTCGGAGAACTTTTCTCCGTTCATTATTCCGAGCCATACATCAGAACAGGTATGAGAGCCACTTGGTGAGCGAGTAGCAAACGCAGAACTTGTTTGTAAGAGTTATCCTCTGCTAGTTTTCTGAGCTGACATTGTTTTTTTTCTGTTAATGTTGGTTCCCAGATAGACGCGGTCCATCACAGTCTTGAACTTCATATCAGTATTAAGAGTGGTACATCTAGTTGCTTTTTACGCTGATCACTGTATTAAAGTAAATAAACCACACACATATAACTAGAAATGAACTGTGATACATAATAAATGTGTGGTTTAAACACGTTCTCTTTATGAGATACGCTTCGCCAAATAGCTTTTCTATTTTAAAAGTTTCAATGGCATATCCTGCTTTTACAGTTTAGTGTCTGCGAAACGATTTGAATACATACAGACATACATAGAAATAAGCATACAGTGTGTACAGTCCCGTTGCACCATTATTTCCTATAAACAAATATAAAAAAACAATAGAAAACACGGAAACGAAAATAATGTCAGATACCAGCCAATGTAGCTTTCAATTTTAAAATACAATAGAAAAGGAGACAAGCGAAAGAGAATTTGAACACTTTGCATAAAATTACAAAGTTTTTAATTAATTTATGCCGCCACTTTAGTTAATTCGTTTATTATTTCTGAAACAACAGGCGGTCGAATAGACAACCGGATTTTCTCAAAAAACCAAGTGAATAGTTCAGCTTTCGTGGCTATGGAGGGTAAAATAGTTTGGGTAGTAACATTGACACTTAAACATCAATTGGTTTCATGACTTTGTGTTTCTCAGCAGCTGAATGCAACGGAGTGTGAGATTTGTAATTTAGTTAAATTTTTTTATCTTCAACATTTTTATTGCTAAAAATGGGATTAAACTGAAGGAACTTAGAACGAGTTCCAAAAGAAAAACTGGTGTTAATCTGTTTAAACAATTAAGAGTGTATAGCATTTCCAAGGCAATTTGTTGATTTTGTTTTCTTTTCCAACTATACTTATTTCAACAGAACAATGCGTAAAGATTGAAGCTTGGAGACACCACGGGTACTATGCATAACCAAGTCCAAAAAACTGTTTTCAAAGCAATCACTTGATATTTCAATATAACTGATTATATCAAAAGTATACTTATTACTTGCGTGTATGTGGCCACCATACACAATGCTATACCTGAGTCGCAAAATCATCATCCCATTTGGATACGTTACATCGGAACAGTCTCTAATTGTTTGTATCTATATCGGAGCGTATACTTCTAGGCGAAAACGCATTCTTAGCGTGGTGAATGATTATGCTTTGTAACGAAAACTCTTTCCCTTCATGAGTTCAAACACCGCGGCTACGATTGTGCTGCTCAGTGGCGGAGATATCGAAAACAGCAGCTATCGGACAAGAAAAAGAGTCTGATTATATTTTTCTCCTTGTAATATGAAATTTTAAAATGAAAATATTACGTATAAGCAAAAGGTACACGTCTTTTTAGGTCGTACGGATATATATTGCGTGTAATTGGTTGGTTGGTTTGGTTTTAAGTGAAACTAAGGTGTAGTGTAGTTTCTCTCTTCCTTTATTCTTATTTTCTTTCTTTTAGCGATAAAGATAGTGTTGGGCAGTTTTTCTTATCGACACTGACGGTTTTTTTCTCGGATAAGATCCAGTGTATTCTGGAAGATAATATCCTGGCCACTCTCAGGAAAGATTGATTTGATAATCCCGGCCAAGTGTATCTGCCATGAAAAGCTCTCAGTGAGAACTCATATGCCTGCAGATCGCCGTTCTGAGTCGGCATAAAACAAGTAGTCCCCGTCCCGCCAATTTGTAGGAAAATTTAAAGGAGCACACGCAAAATTAGAAGAGAAGCTCGCTTAAATCTCTTCGGAGGTTATCGTGCCTTTCATTTATTTATTGAATCCAACCATAAGGAAATAAAGGCCACCTTAGCTGTTAACTGTACAAGATTCGCCATGAGTAGGTGAAGTTGTCAATTGAGTTTCAGAACCTTTGAATTCGCTGGCGGACTCCGGAAAAGATTTCGCTATATAACCCTTAAAACCCCATATACGACGCTTTTTTCTCTATCCGTTGTCAAAGGTAACGAACTGATGTCACTCATTATTTCTCTCTAAGCAAAAGTACGGTAAAATCCATGCTGTAATAATAAACATTGTTTGAGTTCTAAGCCGTCGCGATTGATTTATCCATTTGTTTTTCCGTCTTCCTCTCCCTTGGAGTTCCACATTTTTCCCAGTTACTTATTCTCGTCTCATATATCGGCTTCCCCTACATGGTATATACCTCCCGACGCCTATCTGCTCTTCTTTTTTCCTATTTCTCGTATTATATTCTGCACTCGTCTCCTTTCCTTTCCCTACTTCCAGTACCTTATTTTTCCTTTTCCTCACTTTCACTTCCTCCAACTCTCTTCTCCTGTCCTATTATTATCTTTCGTTCCCTTCCCACTCTTTCACTCATACCTTCCCTATTAAATCTATTCCAACACATAACCTTTTCCACCACCACTGCGCTGGAGTATACATGGACGCTAACTTGAACACCCCCAGTATCTTAAGATAGGATAACTGCCCTAACTTGCTACCTAACGGCCAAAATCGCAAGGCGTTCTGTAGCTAGAATTAATGGTAAATTGAGGTACTAAAAAGATAGATATCTCTTGAGATGAAACAGGTTCTAATGCACTGATATTTATAAACAATTTTTCCATCTAGGTCTTTCCTGTATTTTTAGAAATAGGTGTGGTATTAGGCACTTTTCCGAATCTTTGAGATACAAAATATTGAATTTTATCTATATACATTCAGAGTTATAACGAATTAAGCAAATTCTTGTCAATGGACGTGACGCCCGCCCACTTCGATGACTCTTAAGGTAAGAAAGGTTCTTATATGTAAAAATGACCCAAAATTCAAACAGCTTAAAATCGATGAAACTCCTACGTACTTTTAAGAAGAATACTAGTCGTTTCATATGTGTAACAACCGATACCGACAAGTATTATGAGTGTAGTATCGAGCTTCTATGGCGAGCGTATGTACTATCATCGTGTATCGGCTAGTTATCGCCAAGTCATCGGGGCCCTTCTTTAAATTTTGGGGTCTTATCATCTTATGTTATAAGCGGGTTATAGAGGTATTACTTGATTGTTAGTGACGTTTATCGTATCCATTTTATAACAACTCGAAACAAGTTGTCATTAACACGCAGTAACAATTGGTAAGTAAAACCGGGATAGACACATCGATAGAATTAACTTGTCAACTGATAACTTTTGATAAATGTTATATATTATTTTACGATAAAACTGATATTACATATAGATTTTAGTAATAAATACGATAAGATTTTGAAAAACTTGTCGCATAGACTTATAACAAATCGATCGGCTTTTAGATAGCAATTCAATAATTTGTGATATCAAAATGAAAACTTTCACTATGACTGGCTGCGATAACAATCAGCACATTTTTATAAATTATCGAGATGATATCGCTACACTTTCGACATAGTAATAGATAAAATATCGACAACTTTTTTTACAGCTCGATAATTGAAAATCTTTCGTGGTGCAAAATACGTCAAACTATCAATAAATTTTCCATAAATAGCGATAATATATCGATACCTTGCCGATAAATAGCCGATAAATCGTCAATCAAAAATCATATACTATTGATACGCCGTTGTTGTCGGTACACATATTTGATATCTTTTTTCTATACCGCGTCCATAATCACGTGCCGAGGACAGACTATTATCGATAGCAAACGGTTAGCACATTTCGCTGACAAACTGAATGGTTCCCGCTTCGGTTTTGAGTTCCAAATTCTTTCATGTGCCTCGCTGTTCCTTACATTTCCAAAAGTAATTTGCCGTATATCGCTTAATTTATTTTTTAAGGACCACCTTCAATTTATCCAATAATAGTTGTGTAATTATTATTTAACTATA
Source organism: Eurosta solidaginis (assembly GCA_029619165.1). Lineage (NCBI taxonomy): Eukaryota > Metazoa > Arthropoda > Insecta > Diptera > Tephritidae > Eurosta > Eurosta solidaginis. Next base: position 38,170 of record JARSSU010010619.1, read on the forward strand.
ACTGAAATTACTCTCATTTGTGAGAAAGAAAACAAGCAAAAATCTGTCATTGTGAGCAAACAAAAGCAGTTAAAAGAATGCTTGAAAAAAAAAGGGAGCAACTGCAATTTAGGTTTCGATGCCATTATCAATGACACTCTAGCATTTTGGCGTTCCGACAAATTGGCCTTATTCGGCATGTGGGCATGTGGCCTAGTTGTATTTGGCATGTGCGTTAGCAATGACTGGCTTAGTAATAGCGTCGTGGCAAAATGGCAGCTGAGTGGTAACTTTATTTCATTCTGCTTTTTTTTATTTTGTATGTCTATTTCATTTCACTTAAATTGCATAGGTTTTTTATCGTTTGACTTTTTCGCCTGAATGCAACGAATTTGTCGATTTTATGTGGCCAAAGTTTTTATAGAATTTTTTTGGAATATTTTTCGTTGCCACGATATTTTTTTTGGGTGAAAATAGCGGGAACGACGAAAATGACAACCATTACACTGAAACCATTAACACAAAGGCCATGGTCAGATTATACTATGGTGTATAAGTATGCGATTTCTGGAATCTTTTGCTGCCGGAATTTCCCGGTATCTGAAATTTTAATACCGCGATCTTAAAAAAAAGTCTAGACGCGCTTTACGACCACAAATGAGAAAGTATACTCCCGTTTCTGGCTAAAAAAAATGTTTTTGCCAATCTATACACGAAATCTCGAGAGTCTCGGAACCAATTTGAAATTGGACTTTAGGATAAACAAAACTCTTGCCACCGGTTTTATACTCAGCTGAGCAGAGCACATCAGAAGATATTAATTTTGTTCGGCATAAACGGTACCCCGTAACGACATAAAACTAATAGAGATTTATATAGAGAGACTTCTAATATCAAAATATATTCGGCGCCGAAAAAAGAAATTCATTTAGCCATGTCTGTCCGTCTGTCCGTTGAACAGGATAACTGGAGTAAATTTGAGATATCTTAAGGAAATCGGTACGTTAAGTTTCTGTGCACTCATATCAGATCGATATTTAAAATGAACTCCCCGCAATGAGATTATAACCACGCCCACTCCTCTCGATATCGTAAAATTTGAATAAAACGAAAAGTGCGATATTCATTACCAAAGACGGAATAAAGCGATAAAACTCTGGTTGGTAGGTGGGTTGACTTATGACACAGATAGAAAATTAGTAAAATTTTGTGCATCTGGGCGGGGACACCGCCCACTTTCAAAAAAGAAGGTAATTAAAGTTTTGCAAGCTCTAATGGCAGCTGAGTATACAATGTTTCAGTTACACCCAAAACCTATGGTTTTCCTTACTGGTTAATTATTGTGTCACCCAGTGTATTCTCAAATTCGAGACGCCTTTCCTAGAAAAGTTTTAAATTATTTAAAAGGATATTAAAATGATATATTCAAACAGCCTGGGGACTAAATGCAATAGTCCGGGTTTTCGGTATTAAAAAAAAAACGGATCACGGGAATCGATGCCCTATGTGTACTTTGCATATATAGCGTTATAATTTTTGTATGCAATATTCGTTCTAATTGGCCAAACTGTGATAGTAGTAATTGGTGATAGTTTAGCAA
>JARSSU010010620.1:0-13006 GCA_029619165.1 Eurosta solidaginis
GGGGCAGAAATTGCGAAAGTTTCTTATCTGAACAATCGGTTGTATGAGATATATACTATATATACAACGATCTCTATGATTTTTCAGACAACAATATATGCCATATACGTAAGCGTTCGTGAAATTTGAAGCTTCTAGCTGTTAAAATGGGGCTAAATTGCGAAAATATATTATATATACTATAATATATACTATATATATACCACCATATTATACTATATATACCACCGATCTCTTAAAAATAGGCAGTAATTACGAAAGTTTCTTATCTGAACAATCGGTTGTGGGGGATATATACTATATATACGACCGATCTCATCAATTTTTTCAGGCAACAATATGTGCAATATACGAAAGTATATGGTGAAGTTTGAAGCTTCAATCTGTTAAATTGAGTAAGATATTACAAAAATCCTCTTTTTCTGAAAAATCGGTTGTATGGAGGATATATGCTATAGTGGTCCGATCCGGCCGGTTCCGACAAATGTCTAATCGGACACCCAAATACACCTGCTCACCAAATTTTATCAAGATATCTCAAAAATTGAGGGACTAGTTTGCATACAAACAGACAGACGCGACAGACAGACAGACGGACATGGCTAAATCAACTCAGCTCTTCATTCTGATTATTTCGGTATACTTAATGGTGGGTCTATCTATTTTCCTTTAAGGACTTACAATTTTGGGTTTCGTGACGAAATTAATATACCATTTCATTTTCAGAAAGGTATAAAAATAGGTAGGTACTTTGTGTGAGGATGCAAAGTTCAGGTTTTTTGTGGTCTGCGTGTAAAAACTATGACTACGAATCACGTATTTCAACAATATATGACGTAAACGTAACTATTTGATGAAATGTTTTGAATTTTGAAGCTTCTAGCCGTAAAAAAGGGGCAAAAAAATACAGTTTATATGGGGTATATAATATATGTACCACCGATCTCTATGATTTTTTCAGACAACAATATATGCTATATACGTAAGCATTTGGTGAAATTTGAAGCTTCTAGCTGTTAAAACGGGGCAGAAATTGCGCAAAGTTTCTTATCTGAACAATCGGTTGTATGAGATATATACTATATATACCACCGATCTCAATGATTTTTTCAGACAACAATATATACTATACACGTAAGCATTTGGTGAAATTTGAAGCTTCTAGCTGTTAAAATGGGGAAGAAATTGCACAAAGTTTCTTATCTGAACAATCGGTTGTATGAGATTATATATACCACCGGTCTCTATGATTTTTTCAGACAACAATATATGCTATACACGTAAACATTTGGTGAAATTTGAACATATCTAAACGATTTTTAAGATAAATATAAAATAAAAAATAGGTAGGTACTTTGTGTGAGGATGCAAAGCTTCACGTTTTTTGTGGTCTGCATGTAAAAACTACGACTACGAATCACGTATTTCAAAAATATATGAAGTAAACGTAACTATTTGATGAAACTTGATGAATTTTGAAGCTTCTATCCGTAAAAAAGGGGCAAAAATGACAGTTTGTATGAAGTATATAATATATATACCACCGATCTCTATGATTTTTTCAGACAACAATATATGCTATATACGTAAGCATTTGGTGAAATTTGAAGCTTCTAGCTGTTAAAACGGGGCAGAAATTGCGCAAAGTTTCTTATCTGAACAATCGGTTGTATGAGATATATACTATGTATACACCCGATCTCAATGATTTTTTCAGACATCAATATATGCTATACACGTAAGCATTTGGTGAAATTTGAAGCTTCTAGCTGTTAAAATGGGGCCGAAATCGCAAAAAAAAATATATATACTATATATATACTATATATACCATCATATATATATTATATATATCACCGATCTCTATGATTTTTTGACACAACAATATATACTATATACGTAAGCAATCGGTGAAATTTGAAGCTTATAGCTGTTAAAATGGGGTAGAAATTGCGAAAAGTTTCTTATCTGAACAATCGGTTGTATGAGATATATACTATATATACAACCGATCTCTATGATTTTTTCAGACAACAATATATGCCATATACGTAAGCGTTCGGTGAAATTTGAAGCTTCTAGCTGTTAAAATGGGGCTAAAATTGCGAAAATATATATATATACTATATATATACTATATATACCACCATATATATACTATATATACCACCGATCTGTATGATTTTTTCAGACAACAATATATGCTATATACGTAAGCATTCGTTGAAATTTGAAGCCTCTAGCTCTTAAAATAGGGCAGTAATTACGAAAAGTTTCTTATCTGAACAATCGGTTGTGGGGGATATATACTATATATACGACCGATCTCATCAATTTTTTCAGGCAACAATATGTGCAATATACGAAAGTATATGGTGAAGTTTGAAGCTTCAATCTGTTAAATTGAGTAAGATATTACAAAAATCCTCTTTTTCTGAAAAATCGGTTGTATGGAGGATATATGCTATAGTGGTCCGATCCGGCCGGTTCCGACAAATGTCTAATCGGACACCCAAATACACCTGCTCACCAAATTTTATCAAGATATCTCAAAAATTGAGGGACTAGTTTGCATACAAACAGACAGACGGACAGACAGACAGACGGACATGGCTAAATCAACTCAGCTCTTCATTCTGATTATTTCGGTATACTTAATGGTGGGTCTATCTATTTTCCTTTAAGGACTTACAATTTTGGGTTTCGTGACGAAATTAATATACCATTTCATTTTCATGAAAGGTATAAAAATAGGTAGGTACTTTGTGTGAGGATGCAAAGCTTCACGTTTTTTGTGGTCTGCATGTAAAAACTACGACTACGAATCACGTATTTCAAAAATATATGAAGTAAACGTAACTATTTGATGAAACTTGATGAATTTTGAAGCTTCTATCCGTAAAAAAGGGGCAAAAATGACAGTTTGTATGAAGTATATAATATATATACCACCGATCTCTATGATTTTTTCAGACAACAATATATGCTATATACGTAAGCATTTGGTGAAATTTGAAGCTTCTAGCTGTTAAAACGGGGCAGAAATTGCGCAAAGTTTCTTATCTGAACAATCGGTTGTGGATATATACTATTATACACCATCGCAATATTTTTTCAGACAACAATATATGCATATACGTAAGCATTTGGTGAAATTTGAAGCTTCTAGCTGTTAAATCGCAGAAATTGCGCAAAGTTTCTATCTGAACAATCGTTGATGAGATTATACTTGTATACCACCTCTCAATATTTTTCAGACATCAATATATGCTATACACGTAAGCATTTGGTGAAATTTGAAGCTTCTAGCTGTTAAAATGGGGCCGAAATCGCAAAAAAAATATATATATACTATATATATACTATATATACCATCATATATATATTATATATCACCGATCTCTATGATTTTTTGACACAACAATATATACTATATACGTAAGCAATCGGTGAAATTTGAAGCTTATAGCTGTTAAAATGGGGTAGAAATTGCGAAAAGTTTCTTATCTGAACAATCGGTTGTATGAGATATATACTATATATACAACCGATCTCTATGATTTTTTCAGACAACAATATATGCCATATACGTAAGCGTTCGGTGCAATTTGAAGCTTCTAGCTGTTAAAATGGGGCTAAAATTGCGAAAATATATATATATACTATATACCACCGATCTGTATGATTTTTTCAGACAACAATATATGCTATATACGTAAGCAGTTGTTGAAATTTGAAGCCTCTAGCTCTTAAAATAGGGCAGTAATTACGAAAAGTTTCTTATCTGAACAATCGGTTGTGGGGGATATATACTATATATACGACCGATTTCATCAATTTTTTCAGGCAACAAGATGTGCAATATACGAAAGTATATGGTGAAGTTTGAAGCTTCAATCTGGTAAATTGAGTAAGATATTATAAAAATCCTCTTTTTCTGAAAAATCGCTTGTATGGGGGATATATGCTATAGTGGTCCGATCTGGCCGGTTCCGACAAATGTCTAATCGGACACCCAAATACACCTGCTCACCAAATTTTATCAAGATATCTCAAAAATTGAGGGACTAGTTTGCATACAAACAGACAGACGGACAGACAGACAGACGGACATGGCTAAATCAACTCAGCTCTTCATTCTGATTATTTCGGTATACTTAATGGTGGGTCTATCTATTTTCCTTTAAGGACTTACAATTTTGGGTTTCGTGACGAAATTAATATACCATTTCATTTTCATGAAAGGTATAAAAATAGGTAGGTACTTTGTGTGAGAATGCAAAGCTTCACGTTTTTTGTGGTCTGCATGTAAAAACTACGACTACGAACCACGTATTTCAAAAATATATGAAGTAAACGTAACTATTTGATGAAACTTGATGAATTTTGAAGCTTCTATCCGTAAAAAAGGGACAAAAATGACAGTTTGTATGAAGTATATAATATATATACCACCGATCTCTATGATTTTTTCAGACAACAATATATGCTATATACGTAAGCATTTGGTGAAATTTGAAGCTTCTAGCTGTTAAAACGGGGCAGATATATACTATGTATACACCCGATCTCAATGATTTTTTCAGACATCAATATATGCTATACACGTAAGCATTTGGTGAAATTTGAAGCTTCTAGCTGTTAAAATGGGGCCAAAATCCCAAAAAAATATATATACTATATATATACTATATATACCATCATATATATATTATATATATCACCGATCTCTATGATTTTTTGACACAACAATATATACTATATACGTAATGAATCGGTGAAATTTGAAGCTTATAGCTGTTAAAATGGGGTAGAAATTGTGAAAAGTTTCTTATCTGAACAATCGGTTGTATGAGATATACACTATATATACAACCTATCTCTATGATTTTTTCAGACAACAATATATGCCATATACGTAAGCGTTCGGTGAAATTTGAAGCTTCTAGCTGTTAAAATGGGGCTAAAATTGCGAAAATATATATATATATACTATATATATTGTTACGAATATTAGCAAAACTAAGGAGCGCTGCCATCTCCAGGCCGATGTTAAGCAGTGACGTGAATTCACATCAATAATTCAATCATTATGTATCTACATAAACGAATCAATAATTGCGTCTACACATATGTACACATTCCGACGAGCAACATTTACATACAAGGCAGCGAGAGATGAGATGTCACACACAGATGAATTTACTTATACGCTTATGTGTGTGCGGGAGACTGTAAACTACAAACTCACATATGTACATCTGAGAAGCGCTAAAAGTAGACAATTGTAAACAAGTAGAAACTATATGAGAACTATACACACACGAATATAGTTGGTAAGTTCTGGAAATGGAAGAGCCTAGAAGTATGCAGCGTAAACTATAAAAGCGGGGCAAGCGAGTAAGAAGTAATTCAGTTTGATTTGAGTTGTCAAGCAGTTTGATTAAGACGATATCTAGCGAGCAATAGCAGTGTTATTTTGAATAGTAGAGTTTCATTGAGCTATCAATCAGTGTGGTTATTAAGCAAGCTATTCGTTGCACAGTTTGTTATTGTGAAGTACTTTAATAAAGGCCATTTTGCATTATTACAAATTGGAGTTATTTATTCAACAGTTTAGTGATTCGAACTTAGCAGAGGATTGCAAATAAGAGGATTTGCAAGCAAATTCGTTACAATTGGTGTCAGAAGAGGAATTGTTGAATAAATTCTAGAGGACAACAAGGACATGGCAAAGTTAAGTGAATTGAAGATCCCGCAACTGAAGAAGGCGTTGGAGAGCCGTGGATTGAATACAAGCGGCGTTAAACTCGAACTTCAGGCACGGCTACGAGAAGCAATGGAAGCAGAAGGAATTGATGTGGAAGAGCATGTCTTTCATCTTGATGGCGAGGAGACAACAAAAATTGAAGAGAAAAATGAAACACCGCAGACAATGGCGAACACAGACCTGAACATGATATTGGCTGCAATATCGGCACAAATGTCCGAAATATCATCACAAATATCTACCAACATGTCATCAGAATTGGAAGAACAGAAAACACGTATAACAGAAATGTCATCACAAATATCCACAAATATGTCATCACAGCTGGAAGAACAAAAGACATATATGGCAACCCAACTGAAAGAACAAGAGACACGCATAACAGTACAACTAGAAGCACAAGAGGCGCGTATATCATCAAAACTCGAAGCGCGCATGGACGAAAAAATAATGCAGTTTGAAGAAAAATTCGAGGCAGAGGTGGATGCGTTGAGAGGTCGTATACAGGAATTGCAACTTAATCGGTCGGCTGCTTCAGCGAGTAATACAAAGGTAAAAACTCCATCTTTTGACGGTTCTGTTCCTTTCCAGGTCTTCAAGCTTCAGTTTGAGAAGACCGCAGCAGTGAACGACTGGAATGCTGGAGATAAAGTTGCAGCTCTATTCGTAGCATTGAAGGGGCCAGCAGCCGAAATCCTACAGACGATTCCCGAAGGAGAGCGGAAACAATTATGAAGCATTGATGGCTGCTGTAGAACGACGTTATGGAAGCGAGCATAGAAAACAGATATTCCAAATTGAGTTGCAAAACTGCTACCAAAAAGCAAATGAGACATTGCAGGAGTTTGCTTCAGATGTTGAAAGGTTGGCTCATCTCGCAAATGCGGACGCACCCGTGGAATACACCGAGAGGGTAAAAATCCAGAGTTTTATAAATGGCATACGAGACGTGGAAACGAAGCGAGCTACATACGCGAACCCAAAACTGACATTTGCTGAAACGGTATCACATGCATTGACCCAGGAAACTGCCTCCCTATTAAGTAAACCAGCATATGAGGCTCATCGTGCAGAAGTAGAAAGGCCAGATGGGTAGACACAATTTTGGAAGCACTGAAGGGATCACAACAGAAGAATGCCTGAGTTATTAAATGTTTCAAGTGCGGCAACCCGGTCACATTGCACGTCATTGCGATCTTGGTCCTAATAGTTCCAACAATGTGGGTGGCCGTAAACGCAAAGCTGGCGGAAATGAGCAAGAGCGTGTCGAATGTAAAGAACGAAAACTTGCCTCGGCTGTTGAATGTCCCTGTGATATCTGTGTCGCAAATTGGAAGGAAATCAAGCAGTCTTACCGTCAGAGGGAATGTGGATGGTAAAGAGCGTGTACTGACTGTAGATACGGGGGCATCTCATTCCTTGATCCGATCTGACTTGGTCAACAGGAGAGTAAAACCGTTACCTGGAGCAAAGTTGCGTACGGTCACTGGCGAGTATAACCAAGTTCAAGGCGAAGTGGTATGTGAGGTATTAATTGGAAAAGTCATGGTTCTACACAAATTCGTTGTGGCGGAGATCGTTGATGAAGTCATATTGGGAGTGGACTTCTTGGTTGACCATGACGTCAGGATCGATATGCGGAGAAAAATTATGCGCTATAAGAACCAGGACATACCACTTAACTTTAGTTTGGAAAAAGGGTTCAGCAGTAATCGGGTACTGGTGGAAAAGACTCGACAAAGACGGGATTCAAGGGGTTGTGTAGCGCAATATATAGCTTCTCCAACCCAATTGTCAACCTCACCTTCGAGCGGCGAATCCCGTTTCACTAACAGACGAGGCTCTGGCGACCCCAAGCTCCTCATGGAACTTGGGGGTGGGGAGGGAGGGATGGCCTGAAGGTTCAATGTGGCCATATAAATCGTTCCCGAGATGGTCGGGCTAGCACCTTAATGGTGCTGTGTTACCGGAGCGTATCGGATCTGTATCCGACAAAGGACCATCACATCGATAACACTCCCCAACGCCTTCGGGGAGTAACCTAATCGCTACAACAAAAACAACAACAACTCGACAAAGACCACGAAAGTCAAAGGCAAAGGTTGATAGATCGAATGGGCCAAATAAATCAAATCAAAAGTACCTGCGAGAGAAACACTGGCATTGACAAAATCTAAAAGACGCAGGAAAACAAAGCAACGAATTTCCGAGAAAGAATGCGAGGGTAGTTTCAAGCCGGAGCGCACTACTGTTGTGAAATGTGGGAACGATACGATTATGCAAAGCAAATCCGTCCAGCGCAAGCTCTACGAAGTGTTCATTGACCAAACAACAGAGTGTGAAGGAACGGCCCAGGGTAACGAGCAGTAAGATGAAACACTGGCATGACAAGAACTTTAATTCGGAAGGTTTCCTTGGCGGGAGATTTGGTACTGTTAAACAACCCTCACCGGCGGAAAGGTGTTCCAGCCAAATTTCGGTGCAGTTGGGAAGGCCCGTACAAAGTTGTGAAGAAGATCAGTGATACCATCTACCGCATACAAACCACTGGGAAACCACGGATTAGAAGAGTGGTACATTTGGAGATGCTAGCGGCGTTTAGATTGGGAGATTTGTCTGATCGGGACGATCAGACTTAGGTGGAGGGCAGTGTCACGAATATTAGCAAAACTAAGGAGCGCTGCCATCTCCAGGCCGATGCTAAGCAGTGACGTGAATTCACATCAATATTCATCATTATGTATCTACATAAACGAATCAATAATTGCGTCTACACATATGTACACATCCGACGAGCAACATTTACATACAAGGCAGCGAGAGATGAGATGTCACACACAGATGAATTTACTTATACGCTTATGTGTGTGCGGGAGACTGTAAACTACAAACTCACATATGTACATCTGAGAAGCGCTAAAAAGTAGACAATTGTAAACAAGTAGAAACTATATGAGAACTATACACACACGAATATAGTTGGTAAGTTCTGGAAATGGAAGAGCCTAGAAGTATGCAGCGTAAACTATAAAAGCGGGGCAAGCGAGTAAGAAGTAATTCAGTTTGATTTGAGTTGTCAAGCAGTTTGATTAAGACGATATCTAGCGAGCAATAGCAGTGTTATTTTGAATAGTAGAGTTTCATTGAGCTATCAATCAGTGTGGTTATTAAGCAAGCTATTCGTTGCACAGTTTGTTATTGTGAAGTACTTTAATAAAGGCCATTTTGCATTATTACAAATTGGAGTTATTTATTCAACAGTTTAGTGATTCGAACTTAGCAGAGGATTGCAAATAAGAGGATTTGCAAGCAAATTCGTTACAATATATACTATATATACCACCATATATATACTATATATACCACCGATCTGTATGATTTTTTCAGACAACAATATGTGCTATATACGTAAGCAGTCGTTGAAATTTGAAGCCTCTAGCTCTTAAAATAGGGCAGTAATTATGAAAAGTCTCTTATCTGAACAATCGGTTGTGGGGGGATATATACTATATATACGACCGATCTCATCAATTTTTTCAGGCAACAATATGTGCAATATACTGGTGAAGTTTGAAGCTTCAATCTGCTAAATTGGGTAAGATATTACAAAATCCTCTTTTCTGAAAAATCGGTTGTATGCATGTTGAAAGAATAAGCCAAATACTTTGTTATTCTACAGTCTGGCAACATTATACGTTTTTGCTTTTCTATGAATCTTTAAATTGTAGCTTCTAAGTTCGTAATGTAAAGACACAAAGTTCAGTTCTCATTAAACCACTGCTTTGTAAACATCAGAATATCTGCATTTTTATTTCAAAGGAATAAAAAACTTCTAACAAAGGTTATGGGCCCAGAGTCCAAAGAAAATTCGAGAACTCTAATAAATCAAATTAATTAATTGTGTGAACAATAAAACGTTTTTAGTAACGCGATCGAAAAAGTTTAAGTAATTCGGTTTTTGATTTTTAAAACATACATACGTACGTGCGAAATAAATACGCGTAAAAAATACAAAATGAGTGTACACCTCCAAATAGAGAAGTTGGGTGATGATAACTATGACGTGTGGTCAGTGTCCGTGCGGAGTGTACTCATTACGGCGGATTTGTGGAACGTTGTATGCGGAAAGTATGAAAAAGCAGAAGATGCTACCGCCGAAGAAATCCTTAAGTGGGAAACCACAGATCAAAAGGCTTTGGCATGTTTAATTTTAAATATAAAGCCGACACAGTTAATGCACATAAAGACGTGCATAACAGCGGCAGAGGCATGGCAAAAATTGCGCGACATTCATTTGCCAGTCGGTCCAGTGAAAAAAGTTCAGCAGTATCAAAAACTGTTACGCTTAAACATGCAACAAGGCGACAGTGTAGTACGGTATGTAAATGAGTTTGTGGCAACAGTCGACAAATTAGCCGAATTGGACATTCAAATAAACGACGAGTTGAAAGTCATAATGTTGCTTTCAAGCCTTCCAAATTCATGGGAAAACTTCGTTGTCGCTATTGAAACGCGCGACAAGTTGCCGACGTTCGACGTAGTTAAATCAAAAATTTTAGAAGAGGGAACGCGAAGGCAAGAAAAAGATGATCGAGAATGCACACAAGCAGTCTACGCACATTCAAGTAAAAACATGACACAAAAGCAACATGAGTATGGTCGTACAAATGACGAAAAGAATAAAACCAAAGTAAATAGTAAAAAAGAAAAAGACAAACAGCGTTTTAAGGGGAAATGTTTCAATTGCCAAAAATTAGGTCATCGCGCAAGTGAGTGCCGAAGCAAGAAAAAGAATGCAAATACTGAAATGCACAGTGAGACACACGAATCATCAAATCATTTAATGTATGGTGCAATTGATAATGTAGCAAAAAGAGACACATGGTGCATTGACAGCGGCGCTACATCACACATGTGTTGTGATAAAAATATGTTTACATCGTTTACTGAAAAGAATTCTCATGTCATGTTAGCAGCAGAGAAGTTTATAGAATCGTCTGGAATAGGTTCAGTAGTGCTAAAAAGAGAAAACAATAAAATTGTGTTGAATGATGTGTTATTTGTCCCATCTCTGCTTATGAATTTTCTGTCAGTAAGTAAGGCAGCGCAGTATGGGAATTCGACAGTATTTACATGCAACAGTGCCATAATAAAAAACAAGAAACAGCAAACAGTGCTACAAGCAGAGCGTGTAAATAATTTATATGTATATCGGAATGAAGAAAAAACAAATATTGTTTGTTTACTAAGTGAAAGTTCATTAGTTGTAAAGTGGCACAATCGTTTTGGTCACTTAAATATGCAAAGTTTAAAACAACTAAATGACAGTGAACTTGTGCGCGGTATGAATATTAGAAATATGCCAGCCAAAATCAGTTGCGATACGTGTAATCAAGCAAAAATATGTGCTTTGCCATTTACGCAAACAAATGCGCGAATATCGAAGAGCAAACTTGAACTTGTGCATACGGATGTGTGTGGCCCCATGAACGTTAAATCGTTAGGTGGAAAGAAATATTTCGTCACTTTCATCGACGATTATTCTCGTAAAATTTTTGTTTATTTTATGCACAATAAAAATGAAGTTTTTGAAAAGTTCAAGGAGTTTAAAGCATATGTAGAGTGCCAAACCGGTAGTAAAATAAAAGCCTTGCGTAGTGATAACGGCAGGGAATATATAAATAATGAATTTGATAATTTTTTGGTAAAATGCGGAATTAAAAGACAATTAACAGTGCCTTATACACCCCAACAAAACGGTGTTGCAGAACGGGCGAACCGCACAATCGTAGAAATGGCAAAAAGTTTATTAATTCATGCAAAGCTAGACGAGTTTTTGTGGGCAGAGGCGGTTCAAACCGCAGTGTATATCCGTAATCGGTGTCCAACGCAAGCGCTTAATAATCTTATACCATTTGAAATGTGGCATAAACGCAAACCTTCAGTCAAACATTTTCGAATTTTTGGGTCAAGAGTTTTTGCACTAGAAAAAACCATTAAAAGCAAGTTTGCGGCCAAAGGTAAAGAATACACATTTGTGGGATATTCTTGCACAGCAAAGGCGTATCGACTTTATGATCGCCAAAAACGTGTAGTCATAGAAAGGCGTGACGTCAGATTTGCAGAAGGCGATTTTGGTACGCGTGTAACTGCTGACAATGAAACTTCGGAACAAAGCAATGATTTTATGACAAACATCATTCGCCTAGAATCCAACGAAAGTCAAGAAAATCAGCGTTCATCATCAAATGATACCATAGCTGAAGCTGAACAAAATGCAGGCTGTGATTCAGGCGATGATGAGGAGGATTTTGCCACTGCTAGCAGTTCCGAAGACGATAATCAAGACGAAGAACAACGAGAACCATGTATGGAGCATTCCGAACAACACAACGTAAAGCGACGTGGGGCAGGTCGTCCTAAACTAATACACACAGGTAAGCCTGGTAGACCTAAAAAGCAGTATCATTACCTTAATTACATTGAAGATTTGGAAACACCACAAACTGCAGCAGAAGCATTGAGTGGCCAACACGCAAAAGATTGGCAAAAATCAATGCAAGCCGAATACGATGCACTTATAGCAAACAATACATGGTCGTTAGTTGATTTACCTGCAGAGCATAAAGCTATTGGGTCAAAGTGGGTTTTTAGAATCAAACGAAATGTTGAGGGCGATATAGAGCGATTTAAATCCAGATTAGTTGCCAAGGGTTGTGCACAACAGTTAGGTATTAATTACTGGGAAACGTTTTCTCCAGTAATAAGGTACGAAACGATTCGAATGCTATTTGCAATCGCAGCAGAAAAACAATTATATATGCATCAAGTGGATATTTCCAACGCATACTTAAATAGTGAGCTTCATGAAAATGTTTATATGAAGCAACCCGAAAATTTTATAAGCAAACAATATCCAAATAAAGTACTAAAATTACGAAAGGCGATTTATGGGCTAAAACAATCCGGACGTGCTTGGAACAACACACTCGACGAAGTTTTAAAAGGCATCGGTTTTAAAAGGTGCATCAATGAGCCGTGCTTATATTTTAAACAAAACCAGAAGCAATATAGTTATATCGCAGTTTACGTTGATGACTTAATCATCATGGGTCCAAGTGAAAATGATATAGCTGAAATTAAGAAGAAGATAGCGTCTACATTTCACATGCAAGATGGTGGTGCTATACGATACTTCCTTGGTTTGGAAGTGCAGCGAGAGGGCAACAGAGGCGC
>JARSSU010010622.1:0-55388 GCA_029619165.1 Eurosta solidaginis
AAATTGGAGGGCCCACACAAACCAAAAGGAAGTTGCGGAGGACTCAATCCAGTCACATTACTGTATGCTTCGACTGTGGATAAACACACATTCAGAAGAATAACCATTCTTAACGTCTAACATCCTGTACAGTGAACAGCAGCTCTCAGCCTCCGACTGATCTCACTGTACCAGAAACCACCTAGGCAGTGATCCGCGGAAAATCCACATCTATTGTAGCCGCGAAAACACAGCTAGTTTGACATGGATGTAAAAAACAGCAGCTGGAAAGAAACATAAGGCGTGGGGAGAACGATGGGAAATTAACACAACGAGGCAGATGGTGTTCAAAGCATGAGCACCAGAAGCGTTGACGAGGTAATTACTACGTTGCCCTGATGCTTTCCGGGCCATGGGAGTGGTAGTCTATTATCGTCTTAGTATAGAGGATTAGGAAGCTAACATTTTTTCTAATGCAGATGGTGGAGACGTAACGCGGACATTCATAAAATGGTAAAGCCAATGTCCGGGTGCAGGTAAAATCTGTCATTCGGATGTTCGCTATACAAAAAAATTGCTATGGGAGCGGTGACACGAGAACATACGGGTGATATCTAAACGGTCGCTGTGGATTATGATGCCGGAGAAGATGCAGACGCCGAACTGGACCCAGGGTGTCGAACGCTGGTGGAATATGTATAGCGCGTCGAACGGACTAAAGGATAGGTTAGTTGTCAAAAAGATTACTTAGAAGAGATTTAGTCGAGCTTCTCCCCAATTTGCGCTGTGCTCCTCTTCTAAGTTTTCTTACATATTGGCGGGACTGACTACATGTTTTATGCTGAATTATACGGTAAGGAGAAACTTTTTATAGCAGAGAATACACTCGGAGTCCTGCCAAAACCACTGCAATTCTAATTGAAAAACTAGTTTTAGCAGCTCGGTGATCAGTGAATGACGTGTGACGGATCGGTCAATCGCTGTATAAACGTGGACGGTAATCGATGCGAATGAAAATAGAACGAATTTATTTGGTGGCAGCCTCGCAGGATTGTCGATATGGTGCGAACCAGTGTCTTGAGTGAGAGAGCGGAATTATGATTTTTATTATGATATACATATAGTACTCTAATGAAATTAAAAAGGCGGCGGATCGATATAAAAACAGCGGTGTATTCGGTGGCAAGTCTCTAAGGATCAGGTGGTGGCGAGTGCACCACTGTCTTAGGTGATGAATGAGGTACAGCCTTAGGTTGTATTAACTCCAGTTGTCGCGTAAACACCAAATGTAGGTTATAGCCGAAGTCACATTCGATTTGGTATCAAATTGAAGAGCTTGTGCATGTTTGTGGTGTGTTGTGGGTTTGTTTTGCCGCTAATTCAATACTTCTGTTACTGCAATACTTAAGTTAAATTCGTGATAACCGTTGTGGAGATGGGTAACGCTTACGTTGTTGAGCGGTTGCCTCGCGAATGAAATGACGAAGGGAATTTTCTATATGCTAATTCTCTTTCATATGAATGAATGGATTGATAACTCATATACCCGTTGCTTGGGACAGATTCCAAAATAGCTGGGTAACAGTCGCTCCTCTGTCAAAGAAGGTTTCCAGAGGGTTTTTGATTGAAACTATGTATTCCGGTTAGAAAGGAAATAAATTATCTATTATGAGGAGCTCATAACTTACTAAGTTTGTCAACTTCCAATCCCCATACACGATGTCAATTATCGATCACTAATTGCGTGAACAAATCCGTACAATTACAACTACACAAAAGAATGTACACTGGGAATACAACCAATTAAATGAATGCTATGAACGACGCGTCGCGACGTCAAAGCGACGTGTCATACAAATAAACACCGCCCTGACATGGCAACTGTCAATTAGTGTATGCCGATGGAGGGCTAAGAAATAAAGCCCAAAAACACAAGAACGAAATATATGCATTATTGTATTAGAAGTGTATAAACAAAAGACAATACTGGAAACAAAATATAGTAAAGAAAGAATGCACGCGCGCCACGACAGCCTTAACAACCGAATTATCGAACTCGAATTGCTGATGACTGACACGTGGCGATGAGCGACGGCGAATGCAAAAAACAATAGGGATAAGCTCGCGGCATTGTGATGATATTGATTACTCATGGTGGGTAGAAACGTAACGAGGCAGCTTAATTTCCAATTTATCATCAACACAGATCTTATATCGATATAGCAAGTTTGAAATAATAAGCGGTGCACACTGATTCAGGAAAGAAGATGGACTTTGATGCGATGTAAAAGCCTGACATCGAAAAGTGCATCATTATTCATGCGAAAGCTCAATCGATATTTATCAAAAACTCTTCAGAGTTTTTACCGAAATTTTACGAGTTGCTATCGTAAGGCGTACCAATTTGGTATCGAACGTGTATCGGTTGTTATCAAAAGTACCGCTTTGTTGTCGAAAACTTATCGATTTTTTATAGGGCGCTACGAATTTACTGTCGGCATGTTACGGATTGTGTTATACAGCAGTTACCGATAAAACTGCAGATAATACGATGATGGCACAGTATGTACCCGCTCGACAACACAGCCGATACGAAATACAATAAGAAGATCTATAACGACAGCGACACACACAAGAAAAGATGCGCTATCGTTGAAAATAAAAATAAAATATTATTTGGCGCGATTAGACTCCATGGAGATTTGGTTGCGGGAGGAGACTCCATGTTTTATGGCCACTCGAACGACTTCTGCAAGCCAGGCGAGTTTTCATGAGAAGCTTTCATGCAGAAACCACGCTCGAAAGTGGTTGTCAATCAGCGTCCGCAGGGGCGACGCCGATTATAGAGCTAAAAAATAATGAAAACTTGTTTCAAAAACTGATGTTACGTTGCAGCGGAATTGTACCCAAGACATCGTGTGGTAGGCGGAGTACGCTACCAATACAACACAGCCACCGCCTATCGATAAGAAGCCGATAATTATTTGCGGTATCAATTGTTACCGATAAGAAGCGACTGAAGCTCTTCTCGAAAAGCCCGAATGCGTTTTAACTGGTACTAGGTTACTGGTTACTTCAACCTCTCAACGCACTAGTTAGTTGGTGTGTTTCCACATCGATTTCATGAGTACTTGGTAACTCGCGCTTCTTTCTTACAACTTTTTTCTAGCTCCAGCCTCAAGGGGACACCATGATCTGTAGCAGGGTTCTATAGCTTATTGAGATGCACTGGAACGATTCCCAAAAACCGCCTGCTAAGATATCAAAGATTCCGACTAAATAAGACTTAGCGAGGCCAACTAGGGCGGAGACCTACCTATGCAAGGAGAGACTGCATGCGGTCAGTAGGCCCGCGTGGTGAACTCGGAGATCTTGTATAATTTCGAGAGAAAAAACTAAGATTATTTGAAGTTGGGTTATTGGTAGTCTAAGTGAATCACCAAACCAAGAAACCCTGCTCAATATCGGGGTAGCTGCTCAAATTCCTTTGGCAGCCCTCTGAACTCTATGTGTGTGTGTCTATTACGTTTTCTCTGTTCAAACCTTTGTTTACAGCTATAATAGTATCTTGAGCACACGCCTCGACCACTGGTCATATACGAGGTCCAACAGCAATGGAACGACTACCTCGTATTTGGAGGATTATTGTAATCCACGGAAAAAACCAGTATGCTTTAATCGGAATTGTAAAAGATTTCGCAAATTTCGAAGATACTTCTTTAAAAGTTTAATAGTTATTATAGGAAACAATCCAAGGTACCTCCAATTCGGTTGCATCCATGAGTCTTCTTTGTTGAAAACTTTCCCTACCTGCCACTACAGGACTACACTACCAATTGCCGTGCTAGTTCAACCACGACTGACACCGAGTTCCTTGTTCAGTCTTTCGTCCAGTTTAAGACATCCGTGTACAAGTTTCAAAAGCTCTAGCCTCATTTTATTTTCCTATTCCATTCCTCACTGGATGCAGTCGAAACCGTTAGAACCCTGGAGTGAGCTCATATCACCCGTCTTGAATCCTTGTTGCAGCAACAGACTGCGGCCATTTTGTTTTCGGTGTCAACCGGGTACAGTGCGAGAGACTTCACGTATTCCAATTAACGCCAATCGTTTTAGCACTTCTAGCCATTTGACCAGAGTAGGCCACTAGATTAGAACTCCATAGAATAGAATTAGCTTTACAACCATACAACACAGCCAGTGAGCCACTCAAGGTAAGAGCTTTCAACGTTTGCCAATCGCCCCTCCACAGCAGTACAGGTCAACCGAGGCTTCACAAGCCCCGTCCTCTACATTAAGCTCCCATTCAACGGCACTTCACCCTGTCAGCAGGAATTCCCTCAACTAAGGATGTCTAAATAAAGGCCGCCGTAGATGTGATGGTAGCCTGCTTCATCTCTCTCGTCTCGGCTCAAGTCCCGTCAACCCAACATCAAAAATTATATTTTTGTTTCAATTAGAACACAATTTTTCTAAGAAGGGTCGCCCCTCGGCAGTTGATTGCATGCGAATGTATTTCTACCATGACTTTACAGTGAAAATTTACCACCCTTGCAGCTGTCGTTCGTAGTCTGTATAAAACATGTAGGTCGAGTCCCGCCAAAGTATAAGAAAAATGAAAACGCAGTAAGACGAAAATTTGAAAGAAGCTCGGCCTTCATCTTCTCGGAAGTAAATTGCACCTAACTTGGTTTTGCTAAGGTTGACAGCAAATACATACCATCTGGGACGCCTATAATCATCATAAGTGACTACTCTCCTCCTACACCTCCTGCACCAATACTAACCAAAGCAAGGGTGAAAAAATACCTCCCTGTGGCGTACCCAACTTTCCCTAGGTTTTGTACCAACTTCCCCAACAAGCTTCCTCAGCACTTAGAATAAATTTCCTACCGTTCTTTTGCTCCACGAGCAACTGCTGCAGACGCATGTAATATTTATTTATTTTCTCCACTTAAAATGTCACGGCAGTGTCAAAATTATAACGCCCCACTTATACAAAAATGTATTTCTGTGTATAGCAGAGGGGGATAGTGAAATTTGTAAATCTTCATGTAGACCACCTCATTGCAAAGATGACAGGCAAACGAGTTGCATTTACACGCCCGCGCCATGTGTCAAAAAGTGCGCAATCCGGTTGTCAAAATGCCACATCAGCAACACCAATTGCAACAGCTACAAAAGCAACAACAACATTATAAGAAACAACAACAGCTTTAACACCGTTCATGCCATCATAATCACAGTCAGATTCACAGTCACTGGCGCAACGTCAAGTAGCAGCAAACAACAACAACAACAATGAATAAAGCGCAGCTCAACTTGCGAATGACGGATTAATTAAGAAATGCAATTCCTAAATCATTGCGCCAACTTGCAGACATATTAGAAAGAAGATGACTTTGCTATGTTTGTTGTGTAATTCATTGAGACTGACTACCTGACTATGAGACGTACGGCGAGTGCTGTTAGGAGTCGCAGTTGATAAGTGCGTGTTACAAGCAACGCCTCTGCGGAGAAATCTTTTTCACAAATATGTGATGTTATGGTATGCTATGCTATACGCAGCAGTAATGGCAGTGACTCCAAAATCAAACGAACTATAAATGAGAAAGTCTTCATGTGTAGATACCTGAAGAGCCGTACTTTATATACCCAGTAGTACAATTAAAAAAAAACAAAAAACAGTGAGAAGTCTAAGTTCGAGTGAAACCGAACATTACATACCCACTGGAAACTCTGTTGTTATTTGCTTTATGTGGTTAATAGTGTTATATGGGTTCTATTCTGAACTCACTTTCGTTCAAAAGAACCAAAAAGATAGAGAGGATACCACTAATGAACTTGAGCGGGTAAAAATGCAGCTTTTCAGAGCAAACAGTTATAGCTATGAAAAAAAATATTTATGCCAAATTTCGTTCCGATTGGGAGAATTTTTGTTCGACTTATCGCATGGTGGTCAAACCGATTCTACTATATGGGATGCTGGTCTGGTGGAAAGCACTGGACACGGTGAGCACCTCCAAAATGTTAGTGTCAGTGCAAGGGACGGTGCTGATCGGTATCAGTGGCGCTCTCAGAACAACACCTACCTTGGCACTGAACGTCATGCTGAACATATACTCAGTAGATATTGCGGGAAAGGCGGCCGCGGCAAGGTCGTTGGTCAGGCTTCGTGATATGGGATATCTGACCGCGGACACTCTAGCCTTCTTACCAGTTTCGAGTTTTGTCAAGAGCTAAATTTAAGCCGCAAGTTTAAGTTGGCTGATCACTGCAGTGTATTCCAAGCGGAAGTTGCTGCGATTAAGGATGCGGTGGATGGAATGCTATCCAGTGCTACTACGGTTAGGGAATTTAACATCTACTCTGATATCCAAGCGGCTATCAAGGCCTTGAGCTCAACTACAGTGTGATCGAGGGTGGTCTGGGACTGTCTGACCTCGCTTGCGATTTCATCGGATTATTTTACAATTAAGATTATCTGGGTCCCGGGCCATAGTGATATCCCGGGTAACTGTCAAGCGGATCTCTTAGCCCGCGTCGGTACAACTGAACTGGATGAAGATGGCTGTAGGGATTTCGGGATCCCGCTGGCCACCTGTGGATTGCTCCTCCATAGCTGGGCCTCGAATCAGCTCAGTAAACGTTGGGCGGACACCACGTCTTGCAGGGAAGCAAGATCTTTCTGGCCGAAACTGGATGGCAGGAGCTCTGCTGAAATAATTGGGTTCACTAAGGCTCACCTATCAATGGTCATTGGGGTTTTGACAGGGCACTGTCCCATGGGTATCCATGCGGTACGTCTCAATACACTGGAAATTCCATCCTGCTGCAGCTGTATGGAGGACGATGAGGTGGAATCACCAAATCACTTTATGCTTGATTGCCCAGCTTTTGCCAGAAAAGGCGAAAGTACTTCGATCGCGACTCACTTGGATCTCCCGAGGATTTATCCAAAGTTGAGATCGGTATCATTCGGAGCTCTATCGTTGCTACAAAACGATTCGCTAAGTAGCTATATCTAAGTCACCGTTATTTTTGGTGTATGTGGTATCACAACGGACCTTCGTGTTGTCCAAGTGAGCTATCCTTATCAGGGCAGCTACCACCTAACCTATCCTATCCTAACGCATTAAAAGTATTTTGGAATGAGCGACAAAAAAAGGGGCGGGTCACGCCTATTTTCAAAATTTGTTTAAGTTTTGCTCTTAGCTCAACCATACCACTACTGGTAGAATATCAGTCAAATTTAGTTAAATAGCTTAACTTGTTAAGGTTAAACCTTTAGGAAAAGTAACCGTGGTCTTCAACCGAATTTGATTATCTTCACTCAGTCTATATAATTCGGCAAGGATAGTATCTATGCCAAATGTTATGTAATATCTTTAAGGGCTTTTGATTTACGGCTTGTTAAATTTCCAAATTTTCTTCTTCTAAATGTGGGTGATGCCACGCCCATATTCCAAAGTTTTTTTGAAATTATATTTTGCGTTACAAAACCAATCCATCTACCAAATTTCATTAGCTTAGCGGTACCTGTTTTTGAATTATTTCATTTTTCTACATTTTCGATATCGAAAAAGTGGGCGTGATTATCGTCCGATTTCGCTCATTTTCAATAACAATCTATTCTGGGCTCAGGTAAGCCCGTATACCGGAGTATGATAAAGACATCTCAATATTTGTTCACGTTATCATGTTAACGGACGGACAGATGGACGGATGAACGGAAGGACGGTCATGGCTTAATCGAATTTTTTTTCTATACTAATGATTTTGATATATGGAAGTCTATATCTATCTCTATTCCTTTATACCTGTACAACCAATCGTTGTCCAATCAAGTTATAATACCCTGCGTACAAGTACAGCTGGGTATAGAAAACAAGTGACTACTGCCCTTTGCTTAGTCTCAATTTGCACCTCCTAACTTTAAGGTAGTGTGCAGGACAGGTAGCGCTTTTATTTCTTCCTTACTGTCAGAGAAGGTAAGTTTTGTTGCTGTGCTCAAAAGATTTGCAAACGCTAAATCTCGTGGACGTTTGCTTACACTATGGTATGAGAAATGTATGAATGATATAGGAATCTATCCCTAGTGAGTTAAGATACTACTATCAAATCCTAGGCAGTCATTCGAGTACCAGAAGGTGCTTGTACCGTACCGGAACATACCGCTTTCGAAACCGGTAAACGATTGCTCATATCCAGTAGCAGTCGTTAAGCCTTCACAGACTACTCTTGCGGTTACAACAACAACAACTGCAATGTAGAAATTTCTTTAGACTCCTAGTAAGTTCCAGTCATACAAGAGCTCATCTTGGAGCCGTGTAGGTTTGTATGACTTTATCAATTGCGGTCGTGTCGCTCCCCCAATCATTCCTACTAGCATAAATATTATTTTCACTGGTCTCAAGCTCAAGCTTAGCATGGAAATTACTGCTAGAAGGCTGCCAGCACTGGGACTTCACTTCGAGTCTCAATGGGATTTGTGCCGATGTATAATGTACTTATATGCAAGTCGATCGAGGGCAGGAGTGAAATGGAATCGAAATCCCTTATTGAACGAGTTTGTCAAGCGCCAGTCACATCAGTGCACGTATTAATTGCGCTGAACTAGAAGTTTTAGTTATTCCTGAGAGCTTCGGCACACAGCACACTCTGAAGCCATAGATCAGTACACGTGGCATCACATCATCATCTCTCCGACTTTTTGCCTTCGCCATCGAGGCACACTTTCTGGTTTCATTTTCATCTAAAACGCTTGCTACCAGATTAGTTACACGTCCAGGCTTTCTTTTATAGGCAGAAAATTTGATGGCTTTTGGTTCCTCATGAAAAGTAGTAAGTCCGCCGCATTGTTCTTCCTGCGCCCACAACATGTTTTCCTTCTCCCTTGCTGTGCCTCCATGTACTACTTTCTAATCATGCCATCTCAGTATGCAAACAGTGGTTGTTAAGTAGGGACTATATCCATTTCGTTATTATTTCGGCCATCCCTGCCCTAACGAGGCAGCGACAACGCTCAAGTCCAGTCAGAGTAAATTATTTCTCTAGAAAGAACTTTTCCACTATTTTTCATAGCGATCTCTATTGATTCCCTTAGGTGTACAATGTCCATTGAAAAGCGGGACCCCCGTCAAAAAGTTTGCAGTATGTGTATGTGAAGTAATCTGGAAATATGAAACTTATTTGCGTCGAGTATTTGCGCAGTTCCTGTGCATCTTTCAAAGATATCTGGGTTTTCTTCACAGTTATATGGATTATATTACCTTCACCCCGTGACCTATACGATCATAAGCTGTTTACTGCCCAGGTACCATTTCTACCTTAAGGTATCAAAGATCTCCGCTGCTTATCGTTCTTACGTCTGAATCATTCAAATTATCTGAAGATTGAAGGTGTGTTTTTTAGTGAGCCCATAACTGACTATCCTATCCGATAAATTCCATTATATTATTTTTTGGTTCTTATGTGGAGGATTAGTCTCCTCTCCCAGCTTATATCAAAAAAGATAAGGCGATGATACAAGGGAGAGACTTTTTTGATACTTTTCATTTCTTTACCTCAGATCCTATGAATCGGTGATATCAAGGAATATATGTAGATGATGATAAGCCAGAAACTGTCAATATGCCCTGCTAACACCATATCAGACACCTTAATGGGAAACCAACAAGTCTCGTGCAATAGCTGAGCTTGGTTGTAATCGGCTGCTGAGTCTCCTAACTTGATATTCGAAAACTTCGAGCGTATCAAACTTCTTAGATAGCGGCAGTACATGATAAATATAATCTTAATTTAAAGTGGAAACTTTGAATTTGTAATCTTGTTAAAACTTACTGATAATTTCCCGGCCTCAGACGGCTCCCTGTTTTCTTGCCATGGCCTTATCTCCGCAATGCGCACAGCTTTTTAATGCTCGCTGTTGTTGTCGTTGTTGTAGCGATAAGGACACTCCCCGAAGGCCTTGGGGAGTGTTATTGATGTTGATGGTTCTTTCCGGTTCCGGTACCAAGCTCTAACACCTTGGGAACGATTTGTTATGACAACATGAGACCTTCTAAGCCATCCCGCCCTCTTACCCCCTAGATCCTTGAGTTCGGGGTCACCAGAGCCTCGGCTGTTAATGAAATAGGATTCGCCACGGATAGGTGAGTTTGACAATTGGGCTTCGAGAAGCTATATATTGCGCTGGCAACCTGAAAGAGTTGTGCTACACAACCCCTTGAATCTGGTAGTTTAGTTACTTTTTACGACAGGCATACCTACCGCGAGTATATTCTAACCCCCTAACCCGCTGGGGTTCAATGCTCGTGAGGTCCTGTAACCTGATTTCCTTGACTGGTCGTTGAAATCGTTCCAGAGTTTTGTTTTCAACCAACAAAGTTTTTTATTTCTGCTTGGTATAAAAATAGCAAAATCTGATCAAACAACCACACACACAATTTCTATGAGTTGGTCACCACATGCTCGTTCGTGCCACTAAAAAACAGCTGCAACTGCATATACAACATAAATATGAATGTGCAACATCAGTGCGCCACATGCTAACAGTCACATTCCGTTGAATCTGCACTCTTTCGTTTGATTTAAATTCAAATTCAAATTTAATTAGCCTTCAAGTGAGATGCTAATGTTATAATATTCTAAATGTGTATATACATATGTAAGTGTGCATGTGATCATTGATCATATGTATGTACTTAACTGCATATTTTGTGCACATGCATCACAGTCGTACTGTTTGTTGCACGCAATTTGGCGAGCGAGTACAAGTGGCATGGGGCATGGCATGCAGCTGCACATTTGCAAATCTAAATCGTCATGCTATGGCATTCAACTACTTAGAAAAGTTCTGTTTAGCGTTGCTTCTTTCTGAGCTTTTCCTCTAATATTAAAGAATTCCTTATCAAGTGGGACGTAATTTGCATACTCTCCCGCAGCTGACACTCACTTAACCCAAGAGAGATCATCAACAATGCGAAGTCGCGTTCAATTTGTTTAATATGAATTTTTATACATTTTTATGTACGAAGAGCACAGAGCGTGGAGGTCATTCTTAGACTAAAACGGTCTCAACTGTTTTGTATTACTTCCTGAAAGGAAGAATTTGTGTGAATCGATGCTTCCACTCAGCATCCTCCATGCAGCAGCAGAAGAAAAGATTTTCCAGTAGATTGAGACATACCCATGGACTGCCATTGACAGCGATCTGTCGAAAGTCCCATTTCCGTTGATAGCTGAGCCATCGTGAACCTAAACCGTTCGACAGACCGCCCGCCATCCACTTCAGGATGGGGTTTTCGGCAGTCACTTGCTTAGTTGAATCGAAGCTCATCTATACAGGAAGAAACCACAGAAATTCCGAAACAGTCATTTTCAGTTGCACCCATTCGGGAATTAGATATCCTCATGACAGTCCCGGGACACAGATTATCCTTATTTAAAGCAAGCAGAGCCAGCAGATGTTGTTCTGCCCTGCTGGTCTATCTGCATAACTTTTGTGAAGTTTCTATCTCTTACTCTCCCACCCCTCTATCCCCTCTTCATAATCCTTTATTCACTCCTTCCTCTATCTTTCTCTTTCTTTGTCTCACTTTCTCCCTCTCCGTATTTTCCCTCACTTCGCTTCCGCTCCATCTGTCCCTATCCCTCTTTCTTCGTCTAACTCTATCTCTTTCTAAGTACCTCCCTCATTTCCCTTCTCGCCATGGCTTCTTCTTTTCTCCATCCCTTATTCCCAATCCCAGTTTCAGTTTCATTTACGGACCCTGGTCCATTTCCCGGAAATAAAGTTGCCGTAAATACTAGTCTAGGCAAAGGGGTACCCTTTATATCAAATTTCAAACAAATCGAACTATGAGCAGAATTTGATCATATAGATCGGTCCATAGTCCACCTCCCGGATATAAAGGTTCGTAAATACTAATCTAGGCATAGGCCTACTTCCATACCAAATTTCAGACAAATTGAACCATAAATAGAATTTGTTCGAACAGATCGGTTCTTGATCCACTTTTTTTCTCTCCCTAAGAATCATCCTCGTACTTCAAGGAATATTCTAATAAACGATTTACTGAAATATTATAGATAGTTCGAGATAACCGTGAGTGAGGTCAGGCACTCCCAGAGCAGCTTTCATACCCGCTTTGGTACACTAGTAGATGTCTAATCGTAGTAGCACTAAATAGAAACCCATCTATCTATCCTTAATCACGTCCACTTCTGCTTGAAAGATACTCAATGAACGGGCAGCTTCACTTGCTGTTTACATCGATCCCCGGACAGAAAGTCCTCTCACCAACCTTTCCGTTCAACTTCAACCCATCCGTGAACCTATTACGGTATCGTGCTACCTAGTCGTTTGTCCTCCCCTAACCAGGATTACCAACTCATCACCTCAGGAAACCAATCCAGAACCACTGATTTCTAGCTCCATCAGCAGTTCGTTTACTACAACAGCCCAGTATAAAGGAGAAAGAATACCACTTGAGCGTGTCTCTGCACTACTTTTTTCGCAATTGTGGTTCCTTCCGCATTCCGCAGCGATAGTCTGTTACACAAAAGTTGTTAAATGAACTCACCCAGAGCCCTTCGGCTCCTAGGTCAACCAAGACAATTTTGGTGGACTCCGGCGGATACTGTCAAACATCTCTTTGATATCTAAATGGCACTCTGATTCATTTTTGGTTTCTAGGAACTCCGCTATTGGCAATCGAATATATGGTTGCTTCCGTCGGTAGCCGCCGTAGTGTGGTGGTAGCGTGCTCCGCCTACAACACCGAAGGTACTGGTTTAAAATTTTCAAAACAAGTTTTTTCAATTAGAAGAAAGCTTTTTTAGTGGTGTCGCCCCTCGGCAGTGATTTAGCAAGCACTCCGAGCGTACTTCTGCCATGAACAACTTCTCAGTGAAAACTCATAGGCTTGCTGATTCCAGTCGGAATCGGCATAAAAAACATGCAGGTCCCGTCTCGCCAATTTGTAGGAAAAATTAAAGGGAGCACGACGTAAATTCGAAGAAAACCTAGCCCTAAAATGTCTTCGGAGGTTATCGCGCCTTAATTTTTATTTTTATTTTTCTATCAATTTAATTTTTATTTTTTTTGTATTTTTTTTTCGTTTACTCACAGCAAACCTGCCCTGTATGTACAACCAAATCAGGATCTCCAATGTTTTAGGGATAAACAATGAGAGACTGAGTGGCTCGCAGTCCTTAAGGGGCATTCATAGCTGTCTTTGGAATGAAGGTAACGTTGACCATATTTCAAGACTAGAACAGCAGGAAGTTACGCAGGAATTGTTCCAGGCAATTCCGGAGTCTTGTAGGACTGAATAAATAGACCTTGCAGGTTGACTTTCTCGTAGGAAGCAACATCACCTTCAGGGACTCCTTGCAACTCTTTAACCAGCCATCAAACACATTCTTCAGATAACTAAGATGGGCAGGAATTCTTACGAAAATTATCCTGAGGCTCAGGGATTAATTACGCGTCTCTACACTTTCCGCAAATCCCGCTGAACTATTGTTATGTCGCGCTCTCCATGTAATTTGTTCTGTTGAAACGCAACCTACTTTAAGTTCATCCTCGAGAAATCTCCCCTTATAAATTTTTACCGTACAGGAATACATAAAAGCACTTTTACATGACAAGTTGTAGGTTCGCAATATCGGATATATGCGGACTGACAAAAGGCTTGAGAGACAAGAGTTTCTCCAACTGCTGGCAATGCAGCTTGTCACTTAGAGCTATTAGAGTATGTAAATCATATTCAACCAGGACGTAGCTCACCCACATATACCTGAACAACTGCTCGTTAAGAAACCCTCCACACCCGATTTCCGTGCAGCCACTTCCTCGATCACCAGGGTCAGATGCAGTACCTCCTCCTAAAATCCTAACTTAAGATTGTTAAGTTACACCCAGATTTTTTATTTGCCCCACCACAAGCTTAATTGTTCATTTTAAAGACCCGTCTACTTTACTAACTTTTCCACTTTGAGGCTTGTAACTTTCCAGTTTCACAATTACACACTCGTCGCCTCTGCACTCCTACCTTCGTAAATGAAAAATTGCATATATGAAGTGATAAGTTATACCACTGCTCATCAGATGAATCTCAAACTATTGCAATTATGTGCGTAGGTATGTATGTAAGTTTTAATGGAGTTCAATCAGACAACTGTGGAGCAGTGAATTAACTTGGCGCTGTGCTTGTCTGTCTACAGTCCATCACGAATCAACGGGATAGCATCAGAGCTGATTAATAACTAATGCGAAATGCAGCCAGTCAGTGCCAAGCTCAATTTCCACAGATTACAAATATGCATTTTTTATGTGTGTATGTGTGTGACAATCTTTTATAAACTTTTCAAATATACCAAACTATGCAAATGACTGACTTTACCACTTTTTTCATTTGCACCAAAGTTTCAATCATTCGTAGCATCAGTTAAAACTAGTAAATTGAATTGAACAGTCCTAATTCTTCAAATTTTATTTGCATATCATTTATGTATATATAATTTCAATAGAGGACTTAATTTTACTATTTCTTATATGGCAGAGAGTTTTTATAGTCGGAAAGAAACAGTATGTTAAGTAGGAACTGTTTTTAGAGCTTTTGCGTCATAGATAGGCTTGCTTGGGATCTCCCCTGATAGACCGCCAACATCTTGAAGACCGCCAACGAAACTTTTCTGGCATTTATCATAAAAAATTCCACATTACAACGTGACATAATGTCCGCTAAGCTCAGAATCTCACGGAATTTTGAAGTATACATTGTGGACAGGACGCACTGGGAAACAGGAAAACCTTATAATGAACCTAAGTCAGAGGTCTGGTTCACGTATGGCTCGAAATTCGATGACGGAATCTATGGGGCGAACTTCAAGAAACCGATACCAATGGGATGCTACCCCACCATATTTCAGGCAGAAATCTATGCAATAGAAGTCTGCGGAAGAGAGTGTATGCGGAAAGGCTCATCCTCGAAAACCATCTACATTATGTCAGTTACATGTAAGCTAGTGAATGACTGCATTGATATCCTTATTGACCTGGGAGCCAAAAACAAGGTTTTGTTAGGATGGGTTCCCGGACATCAGGGACATGAAGGTAATGAACATGCAGATTAGAGGTTTACGCCGAACACTTTATCGGCGGCGGCGTAGGCTCTATTGTATTCTTACTTTAAAAAGCTTGATTTTTCTATTTAAAACAAGTAAGGAAGGCTAAGTTCGGGTGTAACCGAACATTACATACTCAGTTGAAAGCTGTGGAGACAAAGTAAGGGAAAATCACCATGTTGTAAAAGAACCTAGGGTAACCCTGGAATGTGTTTGTATGACATTTGTATCAAATGGAAGGTATTAAAGAGTATTTTAAGAGGAAGAGGGCCATAGTTCTATAGATGGACGTAATTTAGGGATATCGCCATAAAGGTGGACCAGGGGTGACTCTAGAATTTATTTTGTACGATATGGGTATCAAATGAAAGGTATTAATGAGTATTTTAAAAGGGCGTGGGCCTAAGTTCTATATATGGACGCCTTTTCGAGATATCGCCATAAAGATGGACCAGGGGTGACTCTAGAATGCGTTTGTACAATATGGGTATCAAATAAAAGGTGTTAATGAGTATTTTAAAAGGGAGTGGGCCTTAGTTCTATGGGGGGACGCCTTTTCGGGATATCGCCATAAACGTGGACCAGGAGTGACTCTAGAATGCGTTTGTACAATATGGGTATCAAATAAAAGGTGTTAATGAGATTTTAAAAGGGCGTGGGCCTTAGTTCTATAAATGGACGCCTTTTCGAGATATCGCCATAAAGGTGGACCAGGGGTGACTCTAGAATTTGTTTGTACGATATGGGTATCAAATGAAAGGTGCTAATGAGTATTTTAAAAGGGCGTGGGCCTTAGTTCTATAGGTGGACGCCTTTTCAAGATATCGCCATAAAGGTGGACCAGGGGTGACTCTAGAATTTGTTTGTACGATATGGGTATCAAACGAAAGGTGTTAATGAGTATTTTAACAGGGAATGGGCCTTAGTTCTATAGGTGGATGCCTTTTCGAGATATCGCCATAAAGGTGGGCCAGGGGCTGACTCTAGAATTTTTTTGTACGATATGGGTATCAAATTAAAGGCATTAATAAAGGTTTTAAAATGGAGTGGCCCTTAGTTTTATATGTGAAGGCGTTTTCGAAATATCGACCAAAATGTGGACCAGGGTGATCCAGAACATCATCTGTCGAGTACCGCTAATTTATTTATATATGTAATATCACGAATAGTATTCCTTCCAAGATTCCAAGGGCTTTTGATTTCGCCCTGCAAAACTTTTTCATTTTCTTCTGCTTAATATGGTAGGTGTCACACCCATTTTACCAATTTTTTTTCTAAAGTTATATTTTGCGTCAATAGGCCAATACAATTACCATGTTTTATCCGTTTTTTCGTATTTGGTATATAATTATGGCATTTTTTTCATTTTTCGTAATTTTCGATATCGAAAAAGTGGGCGTGGTCATAGTCCGATTTCGGCCATTTTTTACACCAATACAAAGTGAGTTCAGGTAAGTACGTGAACTGAGTTTAGTAAAGATATACCGATTTTTGCTCAAGTTATCGTGTTAACGGCCGAGCGGAAAGAAAGACGGTCGACTGTGTATAAAAACTGGGCGTGGCTTCAACCGATTTCGCCCTTTTTCACAGAAAAACAGTTTTCGTCCTAGAATCTAAGCCTCTACCAAATTTCACAAGGATTGGTGAAATTTTTGTTCGACTTATGGCATTAAAAGTATCCTAGACAAATTAAATGAAAAAATGGGCGGAGCCACGCCCATTTTGAAATTTTCTTTTATTTTTGTATTTTGTTGCAACATATCATTACTGGAGTTGAATGTTGACATAATTTACTTATATACTGTAAAGATATTAACTTTTATTTTAAAATTTGAATTAAAAAAAATTTTTTTTTAAAAGTGGGCGTGGTCGTTCTCCGATTTTGCTAACTTTTATTAAGCAGACATATAGTAATAAGAGTAACGTTCCTGCCAAATTTCATCATGATATCTTCAACGACTGCCAAATTACAGCTTGCAAAACTTCTAAATTACCTTCTTTTAAAAGTGGGCGGTGCCACGCCCGTTGTCCAAAATTTTACTAGTTTTCTATTCTGCGTCATAATTCCAACTCACGTATCAAGTTTCATCGCTTAATCCGTATTTGGTAATGAATTATCGCACTTTTTCGATTTTTCGAAATTTTCGAAATCGAAAAAGTGGGCGTGGTTATTGTCCTATATCGTTCATTTTAAATAGCGATCTGAGATGAGCGCCCAGCAACCTACGTACCAAATTTCATAATGATACCTCCAAATTTACTCAAGTTATCGTGTTAACGGACAGACGGACGGACGGACGGACGGACATGGCTCAATCGAATTTTTTTCGATACTGATGATTTTGATATATGGAAGTCTATATCTATCTCGATTCCTTTATACCTGTACACCCAACCGTTATCCAATCAAAGTTAATATACTCTGTGAGCTCTGCTCAACTGAGTATAAAAATAGTATTTAGAAAAGGTTTTGTTTGTATGTATTTAATAAAATCAACGCGTTGGCCATTTCGGAAAGATCCGGGGTTTTTGCCTCAAGATCTCGCAGACCGTTCAAAAATTTTCAGGAGTAGCTCCTTGCGGAGGGATTGCCCCTCCTTCACTTACTCCAGAGAGGCTTCGAACCTAACCCCGGTCTTTCGAATTGGTAGTGCTGCGTCTGCTGAAAAGAAATAGAGATACATAAAATAGTCACACTTTTGTTTGCATATCTCGTGCAAAGCGTAGTTTCGCCTAGGGTTAACTCCTAATAATCGTCGCGAACACTATTTCTTAAAATCATTTGTGGCTCCTTTGCGGTCACGCACAAAGGCGACTTACGGTTGCTATTAATGGTCTATTAATACTCATGACTCCCGTGGCACAGGGCGCCTCCAGTTTTTCGGTTGTTTTTAAGAGCTACAATTCCCGATGTGCGAACAATAGCAATCCCGACCACCAGTCGCTACCACGCCTCCTGACCCTCACATCATATGCCAGCTATAGGACTGGGACTTCGAACTCATACCTTCGTCGACGTCACTTTCCTAGAAGCTCTAGGTGTAGCTCCGAAGACTTTCCAACGGATGCTTTTGTCGCGCTATGCCGAGCTACTCCAGGGAAACACCTTGAAACATTCGGGAGTGAATATTCGGCCAAGGACGCCGCCTTCGAAATCATAAGCAATCTAAGTGGAAGTCATTGCGTAATCGGGGAAAATCATAAAATATTCGGCTCATCTACATAATAAAAATTTTACAAGGACCCTGGATAAAATTTTTAAAATGTAGACCAATGTTTGCTGACGTTTGTGTTCACATCATTTATTTCAATAGTCTTCGTTAAATCAAAACGATATTTTAGAATGAGAGTCGACCGATTTTAAGTTGAAAATGTTTACTGCTGTTTTCCGGCCTTATGATATAAGAGCTCATTATGGATGACCGCGTAGCTTCAGTTTTCAGACTAGTTCGACTGTCCACTACGTTAGGGTAATAGCACACACAGTCATTAGTTCGACTGTCTTGGGAAAGCTTTTGCTTCACCACTATGAGTGTTCTTGCGAAGGACAAAGCCTGACCTGGTAAATATATGTGCCTACGTATTCACATTTGTAAAAGGAGCCGTAACTTGTAGGTGATATTTAAACTTGGTTGATAGGCTATAATCAATGTGATTCACTCCAAGGGACTAGTTTTGGATAGGGCCGCCAACTTTATGTCAAACCGGGAGACTTGGGCTTGAAGGATGAAGTGTGAAAATTAAAATTAACATTTCAGACGCTATTGTATATTTCGCAAATAAACAATAGATTTTGAATGTAAGCCCAAATGATTTTTCAAAACCTTCTCATTCGTACATATATCCTCATCTTAAGTATGAGGTAAGAATCAGTTCAAAGGAGTGTTTATGCCCCTAGAACCTACTAAAGGATTTTGCATCACTGATTTGGCTTATTCTTTCAGCCAATCGCAATATACAATTTTTTTTAAAAAATCAGCACCTTTTTTGCTTTTTTAACAACTTGAGGGCAATTTGAAAACAATTTGAAACGCCTTGGGTCATTTTATTTGAATTCATTGTTCATTATTAATTTTTTGAAAAAAAAATATGCAATGTGAGCATATAAATCTCTACTATATATTTGTGAAAGTATGTCTGTATGTATGTTTGGACTTGCAGCCTAAACCGCAGAATGGAATCGAACGAAATTTTGCCATGACATAACCTGAGTGCGTCAATCTATGGTAGGCTATATAAAAAAAGTTTTCGACAAGGGGGCGTGGCACCTCCCATACAACTGGAATTTTTCGTTGTCAATATATCTGAAAGTATTAAAGCTAGACGACTGAAATTAGGTGAGGAGGTATATAAGACTAATCCCTACCCCCTCGGGAAAAATTGGGGATAGCGAAAAAGGGGCGTGGCATCTCCCATACAAATGGGGGTTGGGATTAGTATAATATATTAGTCTATATAGTACTGCTTTTATTTATACCCGAACGACGTCGGGTACTCTGCTAGTTTATTATATAACTTTTCTTTTAGTGTTTTGTTTTAATAACTTGGTGAAATGGGTGATGCAAAGTCCGTGTTAAGCTGACATCGAAAACGCTTGTTTTTTAAATAACTTTTGAACAGTTAGAAAGGAGTTAAATTTCGCAATTAGTTTCTTATAACTGGCAGTGATGCGCATCTGTTGATACCACTTTCGACCATATCCGACATGAACAATAAATGGCCTAAACAGTCTTAAACGAGTAGAAAATATAGTAACGCGCCGGACGCCGCCGCCGCCGCGCCGATATTTTTGACATTCGGCGGCGGCGTGCGAAAAACGACCCTAATCGGCGGTGGCGGCGGCGTAGCGTATATCTCTAATGCAGATAACCTAGCAAAGCAGGGTGTTACAGCAGCATTTTATGATCCAGAGCCCTTGTGTGGACTCACAAAGCACACACCAGGGAAACCATAAGTAACTGGGAAATAAAACAATTCAAACGTCACTGGATTGACTGCGCAGAGCAAAGAAAGGCGAAATTGCCAAACTCATTAATCTGAGCAGGGGGACCTAAGGACCCTCACTGGGTACTATACGGGACACTGTGGTCTACGATATCACCCAACTAAGTTAATCTATCCGATACTCAAATTTGTCGAGCTGGAGGATGAAACTCCGGTTCATATTATCTGCGAATGCGTCGCTCTGACAAGGCGGACACTCGCCCATCTAGGTGGTGTGACTCTTAATCCCTATATGATATGAAGTAAAAAGCCTGAAGAGGTGTTTAGATACATCAAAAACCTCCACATACAAAATTAGGCTGAAAGGTCATGTACAATAGATCTGCGCAAAGGTCGCAGTGCTTCCAGGCCTAATAATAATAATAATCGTACAAAAACAACTAAGCTCAGTACACTATGTGGACCTACTGACATGGTCTATTTAGCAAGCGCTATGCTGTCTTCATATCGTAAGCCAGATTTGATTTCTTGATTGTCCTGTAGGAGTGAGGTTTTTAACAACAATAACAACAACGCAGTTTCCACCTCCAACATCTCACTACTCAGACATTTTATACTAAGCAGATTTGGCAAATTTATTAATTCACTCGCGGTGTCTCACCTTTTTAACGTCTAAATTTCTACTATTGCAGAAGATCAAAGCAGACTACCGTCAAAGACTCTAATCACACTAATCCATCTTTGGTTTGGGTATTGTAACACCGGCTTTTGGAGTGAAGGTAGCTCCGAGTATGTTCCGAGGCTTCGGTGTGTAGCTCAGTTTTAGGAAGTGAATGTAAATGTTGGTTAACCAGCGGCAGACAATACCCGAAGATCTTAGAATATATGCAGAAATAATTTATTCGACCTCGGAGACCTGTAAGGCTTGAAATAACCAATAGCATACACAACAGGCTGATATGCATTCCTCCAAGTGCTGGTAGAAAGTCTTGCGTAACCAGGGCATCAAGATAATTATTATTCAACAACAACTTCTCGCTACTTATTAGCTAGCGTGATTCGTGGCCTTCAAGTACAACAAAGACGCAAGATTTCCTGAGTCAATATTCCTGAGTCCTTATCAATTCACGCGCGGTAACTTCCCTGTTATTGCTATTGCAGAAGTTTAGAATAACTACCATCAAAGATCCTCATCATACTAATCCGTCTTCGGTCGGGGTATTGTAATATCGCCTCTTGGAATGAAAGAAAATGTTAGTATGTTCCAAACTTCGGTATGTAGCTAAGTTTAAGGAAGTGACAATAAGTGTTGGCTTACAATTGACTGGAAGTGACCGAAGATCTTAGAAGATGCGCAGAAGTAATGTCATCCGCTGCCGGAGATTGGTGGCCTTCAAGTACAACGAATGCGCACGATTCCTTTAGTGAATTTTTATGAGTCCTGAGAATTCATCGCAGCCATTCATGATTTCCCAGAAGCTTCTCCACGCATCCCGCTTCGGTACATTTATCCATTGGAAGCTTACTCATCATGGTTATATTTAAAAGCGCCCTATTGTATACTCTAGGAACTTAAAAATTTTTGGACAGCAATGATAACGTCCTGTATCCTGAATCTGAGCAACTTCGTCACACCGAGCTGAGTCTTATTTCACTGAATACTAGTATATTAAAATGGATGTTGATACTGATGTCTGAGCCGCCTGAAAGGCACATGAAAATTTGAGTTCAGAGTAAATTGATGAGCAATATTTGTGAAGCCTTGGACAAGCGCATGGCCCGAGCTGTTTTCACATAGTCACATCTCAGGTCAGAAAAGTGTGACAGTTTATACATATATTTTAGCCTTGGGAAGAATCTTCAGACGTCACACAATCAGACCCAATCGTCTAATTCTTTTAGCTCTAAGCTCCCACCTTGTTGCACCGCGAGCTTTCTAAGCCTAACTTTAGATGATGCAGACTACGTTCAGTAACTACTTTCGGCCTATCGGTCGCAGGGATGCGATAGCTATTCAAGGAGCTGCCTTAAGAAAAGCCAGGGAAGTTTCTAGTCATATTTATAAATATAAATGTGGAAAGTCGTTTTGTTGCCTTTTTCTCTCTCTCTCTCTAAATATTTAACTATGCTGACCACCTCATTTGCCAAAATGTCTTTATTAAAGCCCGATAGTTGCTTAAATGTTGATTACTGACACATAATGTAGTTGTTTATCAGTTGTATTTGTTATTGTTGTACAATGTCTGTAATTTGCTCAATTATTTTTGGAAATGACAGTAGCAACACTCAACGCCCAAATTAAGTAGGTATGTATGTAAATGTGCCAACAGCGTCGCCAAAAAACACCATTGGGGACAGACAATAGACTTGCTGAAATTGGTTATAACAAGTAAGGAAGGTTAAGTTCGGGTGTAACCGAACATTACATACTCAGTTGAGAGTTATGGTGACAAAATAAGGGAAAATAACCATGTAGGAAAATGAACCGAGGGAAACCCTGGAATGTGTTTGTATGACATGTGTATCAAATGAAAGGCACTAAAGAGTATTTTATGAGGGAGTGGGCCATAGTTCTATAGGTGGGGCGCCATTTAGGGATATCGCCATAAAGGTGGATCAGGGTTGACTCTAGAATTTGTTTGTACGATATTGGTATCAAATTAAAGGTATTAATGAGAGTTTTAAAAGGGAGTGGTGGTAGTTGTATATGTGAAGGCGTTTTCCAGATATCGACCAAAATGTAGACCAGGGTGACCCAGAGCATCATCTGTTGGATACCGCTAATTTATTTATATATGTAATACCTGCCAAGATTTCAATGGTTTTTTATTTCGCCCTGCAGAACTTTTTCATTTTCTTCTACTTAATATGGTAGGTGTCACACCCATTTTACAAAGTTTTTTTCTAAAGTTATATTTCGCGTGAATAAACCAATCCAATTACCATGTTTCATCCCTTTTTTCGTATTTGGTATAGAATTATGGCATTTTTTTCATTTTTCGTAATTTTCGATATCGAAAAAGTGGGCGTGGTCATAGTCGGATTTCGTTCATTTTTTATGCCAAGATAAAGTGAGTTCAGGTAAGTACGTGAACTAAGTTCAGTAAAGATATGTTGATTTTTGCCCAAGTTATCGTGTTAACGGCCATGCGGAAGGACAGACGGGCGACTGCGTATAAAAACTGGACGTGGCTTCAACCGATTTCGCCCATTTTCACAGAAAACAGTTAACGTCATAAAATCTATGCCCCTACCAAATTTCAAAGGGATTGGTAAATTTTTGTTCTACTTATGGCTTTAAAAGTATCCTAGACAAATTAAATGAAAAAGGGCGGAGCCACGCCCATTTTGAAATTTTCTTTTATTTTTGTATTTTGTTCCACCATACCATTACTGGAGTTGAATGTTGACATAATTTACTTTTATACTGTAAAGATATTAAATTTTTTGTTAAAATTTTACTTTAAAAAACATTTTTTTTAAAAGTGGGCGTGGTCCTTCTCCGATTTTGCTAATTTTTATTAAGCATACATATAGTAATAGGAGTAACGTTCCTGCGAAATTTCATCATGATATCTTCAACGACTGCCAAATTACAGCTTGCAAAATTTTAAATTACCTTCTTTTAAAAGTGGGCGGTGCCACGCCCGTTGTCCTAAATTTTACTAATTTTCTATTCTGCGTCATAAGTTCAACTCACCTACCAAGTTTCATCGCTTTATCTGCCTTTGGTAGTGAATTATTTCACTTTTTCGGTTTTTCGAAATTTTCGATATCGAAAAAGTGGGCGTGTTTATAGTCCGATATCGTTCATTTTAAATAGCGATCTGTGATGAGTGCTCAGGAACCTACATACCAAATTTCATTAAGATACCTTAAAACTTACTCAAGTTATCGTGTTAACGGACGGACGGACATGGTTCAATCAAATTTTTTTTCGATCCTCATGAGTTTGATATATGGAAGTATATATCTATCTCGATTCCTTTATGCTTTTCATTTTCAAACTTAATATACTCTGTGAGCTCTGCTCAACTGAGTATAAAAATGCAGAAACAATTGCATTTAAAACAACATATGAGCATTGTACATACACACACATATAAACAACAGCAACGAATAACCAATAAACAAATAGTTACGAGTATTTTAGTGACAAATTCACACATTGTTGTTGACCAACCGCGCGAATATCCAACTTGAGCATACCAACAAAAATTATTGAAAACAAAAACAATGCATAAAGGTGATAAGTGCCAATGAAACACAAATTGTACAGCTAACCGAAACTGAGAAGATAGTAAAAATAGCAACAACAAAGCTACATACTTGCACAATCTAATCAGTTAGGCAACTTTGGCTCGAAGCTCGCTCGCATACTCGGACCACGAAACTCCCCTGAGGTGGCGTGAAAAATATTGTATGGCAAATAAAATACATACAAATAAACAAATTCGAGAACTGAAAGCTGCATACTCAAGCCAAGGAGGTGTTATTGCATGCAAGACATTCATGCAACATATGTGGCAGCATTCCCAAAGAGCTACGCTTCAGCTGAGTGAGTTATAAAAAACCGAATTTGACAAACTATCAACGTTTAGATAAACTGTAAAATTAAACAAAACTATTTTGTGCGTGTGTGTTTTTATGCGTACAACAATAATAAGCATCTTAATTGCTCCAGCGACTAACATGGAGATTGACTGAATTTTTAACACGCTTTTATTGGCTTGGCCTGTATGTAACGGAATCTTTGAGCTTAATTTTCACCGGTTTCTAGAAGTCTGATTAATTTGAACTTTGAATACGTATCAAGGACCGATGACAATGCATTACTGTGGTGGTGTGGTGACATAAGGTCAACGGCCATAAGGTAAATTGGCCTTATTACCACTTTTAATGGCCATAAGTTTGATTGAAACTTTGCACACGTATCAAGGCTCAATGACAATGCATTAATGTGATGGTGCGGTGACAAAAGGTCAACGACCGTAAGGTCAATTGACCTTATTGCCACTTTGAATAGCCATAAGTTTGATCGAAGCTTTGCACACGTATCAAGGCTCGATGACAATGCATTAATGTGATGGTGTGGTGACATAAGGTCAACGGCCATAAGGTCAATTGGCCTTTTTACCACTTTGAATAGCCATAAGTTTGATTGAAACTTTGCGCACGTATAAAGGCTCGATGATAATGCAATAATGTGATGGTGGGGTGACATAAGGTTAACGGACATAAGGTCAATTGAACTTATGACCACCCCAAATGGCCATAGATTTGAAACCTTGCACATAATGCGAAAAACGCATTCCTTTATTAATGATAGCAGTGGATGCATGGCATATCTACGAAATAGCACACTGGAGCCCTTTTTAAGACGCTTTTATAGCTTGGCCAGTATCTATCTATGTATTTATGTATCCATGTATGTATGTAACGGAATCTGGAGTGGAGCCGAGAACCCCGGTAATGCAGAGCTCCGAACTCCGTTGCACCTTTTGAATCATTTTAAGATAGGTACTTTTAGCTAGTGCAGGCCACCAGACCAAGGCACCATAAAGAAGAATCGGGCGCACAATGGCTGTGTAAATCCAGTAGGTCACCTTAGGGGAGAATCCCCACGAGGTGCCAATTGCCATCTAGCAGGTGAACAGCTCTGCTGCTGCCTTCTTGGATCGCTCCACTATATGGTCACTCCATAATAGCTTCCTATCCAGAATGACTCCCAAATACTTGACTTGATCGCTAAACGCTAAGACCGTACCCCCAATTCTTGGCGGTGTAAGATTTGGTACTTTGTACCTCCTCGTGAAGAGGACAAGCTCGGTTTTATCCGGGTTGACTTCCAAACCTGTTACGGGTTGTACTCCTGGAGCAGTTCCAGGATGTCCGCTGGGTCCGTTGGCGTCACTGAAACCCAGGCTCCACTACATTGAGGCGCGCGCCCGGATATACCACCCCTATCAGCGTGACGGCGGCCCTATAGAGGTTTACCGACCTAGCGTCGTCACAGGCAATTAGCTTGACATTTCCCTGAAACCACCCTGCATCGGTGTAAGATGGCGGTGGACCAGGGTTGTTCTTTCTTAACCTTAACGGCCACCGTAGCGAGCGCGACCTCGATCCACTTCCACTGTTGTTTCG
Organism: Eurosta solidaginis; assembly: GCA_029619165.1. Taxonomy (NCBI): domain Eukaryota; kingdom Metazoa; phylum Arthropoda; class Insecta; order Diptera; family Tephritidae; genus Eurosta; species Eurosta solidaginis. Next base: position 26,206 of record JARSSU010010622.1, read on the forward strand.
GGATCCTGCCATCTTAGCTGATCTCGTTTATAATGCCAATGATTTGCCGACCCTTGGCAATTTCGGTGAAAGGCCGCGTCCAGCCTCCCGGTGCCGTGGGGTTGGATTCATCCATGGACCGCTGGCGTTTCGAAGTTTCATCACTTTCGACTAAAAACTTTTAAAATTACTTGAACTAAAAATTAAAAATAAATAATAGTTTAAAAAAACTAAAAAAATCACGCTTTTATAGCTAACCGAACTAAAAAATAGAAAATAATTTTCAATTAAAAAGAGTTTATATAACAGTAGTAGAAGGTCAAACAATAATTTATAGTTAATCACCTCAAAATAAAATTATAATAAAATTTAAGTTATTAACATAATAATTTAATTCACAGTAAAAAGCGTGGGGTGCTTGATATTGAATGTTACAATCATTCTATTGGCAACCATTTGAGAGGAAAGATATGAAATGTAGTCAAATGCACCCCAAGCTTTTAATCTTGAAAATTATTTTCTATTTTTTAGTTCGGTTAGCTAAAAAAGCGTGATTTTTTAGTTTTTTTAAACTATTATTTATTGTATGTGTGCGTGTGGGGTGGTTGGCGGTTGCCCCGCGCCTATCAAATAAAAAACCATCAATCAACATTTGCATTGAGAAACCGTGGCATTCGTACGTGAATATGTCGCATCGGATGATGATTTTTTTTACTTGCAAATACAGCGGTTTTATTAAATAAAAAGAAAAGGAAAAAAGAGATAAAAAGAAATTGTGGATGAACAGCTTGTACGTAAAAAATAATAGATTTACACAAGTACATCTTTTAAACGGTTTAAAAATGTCATGTTCATATGAATTGCTATTCTTTCGCGCACTTGTTCATTTTGAATGTCAACACAAACTAAATACAACACTGCTGTTTTCTCAATCACACCCCGCGACGATCAAATAAGTAAGCGTCAAATGAAAAAATCTAAAATTTTTGATTTTCATCAACGTGTAGCCGACAACAAATACGTGTATAACGAAGCCACCCGACTGCACTAACACACACAAAAATTAGTCAATCTCGTTGTTAGTCGCCGGAGCCATTTAGATTTTCTGTGACACACATGCATAACATGCACCAAAACTTGCATATGGATCTCAGCTCCATGAAAAGCGAACACTATATACCCGGTAGTGGTATCTAAAAAAAATTCATTTAAAATCTTGCATTTTACAATTAAATTATAGAATTTTCAGCAAACCCACAACCTTTACTGCGGATATCCCTGCCTTTCCTTTTATTTGTAAATTTGCTGCGTTCTTAGAACTACTTTCATTGCCTTCTTTTTCCTCTCCATTTCTTTAGCCCTCTACCTGTTCTTCCTCACTTTCTTGCGGTCTTCTCTTCCCTTCTTTTTTACATCCATCAAATTTCTATCTCCCTGTCTCCATCTCTTTAACTGCTCTCTTAAATTTCCTCTTAGTTTATGCTCGTTTTCTCATTTCTTTCCCTTTGTCTTGGTTTCGGACTATCCCTTCATCTCCCCTCTTGCTTTCTAGTTGCCTATCCTCGCTCTCTTGCTATTTATCTTCTTTTTCGTTCCCTATCCCTCTTTTCTATTCAATGCCTTTTCTCTTCCATATCCCTTTCGCTTTCTGAAAAACCTATCCCTTTTGGCCCACCATCACAACTAAATCTTCCATTTCTTATCGTCTCACCCTTCCTCTCTCACTTCTCTCTCTATTTTCCTTGCCCTTTTCCTTCGTATTTCTCTCAGTATTCCTCTCCCCCCTCTTTCATTTTTACCTTCCAACTATCCATTTCCCAATCCGTTCTCCTGTCAGACTTTCCACCGAAGCTACAATGTTTTATTGCGTACTGCCGGCTCGAGTCTCTGAACAGTTTGATTCTGTGCAAAAGAAGTGTGTGCGGCAACGAGCAAGCAGATACCTCGTTCAAAAAGCCACATGCCAAGAGCGGGTATAGCTTCTAATAAGACTGATTTTGACCCTAGATGAATTGGGATATCTGTGACCCATTAAAATTGCAATTACCATTAATATATAAGCCTTTGTGAACCGCAGTGTATGACCAGCTGATTAGAGGCCCATATCTTCAGGATCGGACCACAAGTGGCCAATGGAACTCCAATTTCCTTACAGTCTTCTCATTTCAGTTCAAGTGTGCCCATGAGGGCTAAGTAAAGCGCGTAAAAGTTGCCCTTGATACTACTTGGGCATAGAGCCCAAATGAGCTTAAGCTTGAAACAGCTCAATGAGTCGCAAGTGAAGTCTATAATAGCAGCTTAGTTAGCAGAGTAGATGTTAAATTAACCAACCCGAATAACATCGGCCCCAGGCATTATTGGTAGCGGGAAATTTTGTTTGGTGTACGCTACGGTAGTCGGCCTAAATTTAGGGCTCTTGACATCCCACATCAACGGTCAAGTTCAACTTCGATCCATCCTAGATTCAGTTAACCAGTCAATTGCCCCAGATCCCAAAATGAAGCTTGTAAACGCCTTGTCGGCATACACAAGTCCGTCTGAGATAAAGTCGAAGTTGGAAGGCATGCTGGAATGTCCGAAGTAAGAAAGTAGCTCATGTAACAAAGCCTGATACACAATACTCTCAGGATTTATGTTCAGCATGACATTCGTTGTCACAATAGGTTCCGCTGATCCGCTTTACTTGGCGGGAGTCCTCTGGTCCTACCAATGTCCCACTTGCTTTAAGGTAACCAAGGAAGGTTTAGTCATAACATCCCAAAAGGCCCACAAGATACTTTTATGTTCAAAAGAATATTTAAGAATATTAGAGAGATCCCTTAAATCGGGGATCTTATATTTTATCATAAAAAGGAGCAGTTCCGTGTTCAAGGATTGACCGGTATTCCACATGGCTGAGCCGACCTACTCATAGTGTCCAGATTGCCATGTAAGGTGTGCACTGATGTTTAGCTCCCAAAGTAGGGGATGGAACAAACACAAATCATACTACCGGGTATACAAATAATAACAACAACCCAACTGTGCATATGCAAGTTTTAACAAATGTCAACAAGTCAGTTCAAGTGGCCCCTTTGCGCATGTGCAACACTTGTTGCATGCAGCAGCGTTTGAGTAGAGGCAGCAACAGTGTGTCTGTATTAATTTGGTTGCTTAAAAAGTTTTTTTAAACTGCACTCCTCGATTACAAAGTCCTCTTTCTCCTCCCATCTCGTTACTTTGTGAGCAGTCGTTGTGTGGCCGATTACTGGCTAATTAAAGTGGCATAACCTTAACGCATGTTTTATGCTTACTGTCACCACGTTTTTTGGCAGCAGCGCTACTATGCAGCACCTTTCGCTGTTTCGATTATTTTGTTTGTTGTTGCTAATGCTGATTTGTCTGATGGTCACACTTACGTTTTATATATAAAAAACAATTGTTGGAGGCTTATTGATAGTGGCATACGCGTATATGCTTTAAATATACTTCAACCTTTTATAAGTGTTGTTGTTGTCATTTGTAGTGGTCGTAGTGTTATTTACCCTCACCTTTTGTAGGAGGATATATACGCGCATGCACCACATACAAAGTGGGAATTTCTGTTTGCCTTAATAGCTTACTAAGGCTAATTTGTTTGTACAATCGTTGTCAGTTTCAGCGAAAATTAAAATGCAGCAACAAAAACAAAAATAAAATAAATCAATAATTCAATATTTTTTTACGCTTTGCACAGTTTCTAATGTTGTACAAGTTGTTGTTGTACAAGTAATTGTCGGTGCGTTTAACTGTCATTTGTTTTTTCCTTGTTAACTTGCTTATTTATACCCAGTTGTGCTATTACATAGCGTATTATTTCGCTTCTTTTTTCTATGCTCATCTAATTGACATGCGCAACCTGCCACCGGATATTTGTGTTGTCGCCGCTGTTGTTATTTTTATTGCTAAGTATTGGTTGTACATGTGTATTTCTTTACTTTAAATTTTGTTGTTGTTGGGACATTGTGATTGGTAAGTGAGCAAACGAATAGAATTTGAAATTGCATTTGAATATCAATTACGTTTTAGCATATTTGCATATACACGTATGTATGTCCATAGGTTAGGTTAGGTTAAAGTGGCTGCCCCCAAGAGATGTGAGGGGCACACTTAGGCCGGCTGGCCCATTGTGATACCACTGTGTGAGCTATAGCCCTTCCCCCTTTAGATGTGGAAGAATTTGAACCAAATTGTCCTTCTGATGTAGTACAGAATATTTTCATTTCCGCAGAGCCAAGTTCTGCTAAGCAGTCGATGAAATGCTTATTCATACATCACGTACGTATACAGACCAGAGCGGAGCATCTACAGAGGAAGTGCTCGATGCTTTCTATCTCCTTTTCATCCGTGCATCTCCGACAAAAATCGTTGGTTGGAATTCCCATGCGTTCACCGTGTATTCCTTTCAGACAGTGGCCCGTTAGTATGCCGATCAGTGGACCTAAGGAGAAACGGTTGAGGTTAATGAGGACCTAGTTCGATTCTCATTTATGCGAGACCAGGTTTTTTTGGACACCTCGCATGTGGGTTCTAGCGTCCATCTGGAATTTGCCTTCTTGGTGAAAATTATGTGAGCCAGTATTTTTACCCAACAAGACGGGGGAACAATGTCCTTTAGCTGGCTTAGCTCTGTCTATTTAGTAGACTACCTCGCTAGTTCATCGGCAGCACAGTTTCGGGTACACAGCTGTCACCTGAGACCCATACAACAGCTGTCTGCACCGCAATGAAAATTCGTTTTAGGGTCTGTCTGCATTCTATTGCTAATTTCGATTAAGTGTTCTTGTCTTGGAGGGCTTTTATTGCCGCTTGACTGTCAGAGTAAATTGCTACTTATGTGGGATTCTTATATAGCAGCCCATGGGCGGACAGGCGACCTCCATTATTGCATTTAATCCCGCCTAGAAGACGCTACAGTGGTTGGCAGCCCTATGCTTAGGGAAAGTGAAAGATCCTCTGAATAGATTCTACTACCCACATTACCATTGAGCGTGGAGCCACCCGTGAAGATGGTCGTGCACTCTGGGTCTAGGTTAGTAGCGCTATCGCATACGTGCCTCTCTGGGATTCTGATTCAGAACTTGTTGTCTATAGAGAGGATCGATGCTGGTATGGCCGCATCTGATGTCCCTACCGGACAGGACAGCGTTCAGCCTCACTGCGTTGCAGCTTGCTTGGAGTTTGCCACATAGGTCTACCGGAAGGAAAAAATATTCATTTAAGCAATCTCTACAAGTGGGAAAATATCTGGCAGTTTTTTGTATTGGCATAGGCTGATCCAGATAGATTTAAATTTCCCTTTATCACAATTATCTGTTTCAGATAAAATATCAATTGAGTCAGGTCCGTGCATCTTTCCATTTTTAAATGTGAACAAATATTTTAATATTTTTTTAAAAATTCACGTCTACAACAAACGCACTGTCATGACCCAATAAACATTTAGGTTTCAATCACTTCACATCTCTAGTTGAGAGCTAATACTTTTCAATATCTTTGTCTTCCATTTCTCCCTCTTATTCCTTTCTCTTTCTCATACCTTTTATCTCCATACACTTCTCAGTCGTCTTCTCCCGTCCACCCTCAAATCCATTCCCAACCTAACTTCAATTTTCACATCCACTGCCATTCCCAGTTGCACTCGCACTCCCACGTTTACTTCCACTTCCACTCTCACTTTCATTCTCACTCCAAATCTTATACACACTGCCGCTCCCTGCGCTGAGCCTGACACATGTCACCACATTGCAACGAAAACAAGAGATGTGAATATAGGATTTGTTAGACGATGGAACTCGTTTAAATGACTAAGCGTCAAAATAGTAATTAGCTACTTGAGTTTCTAGGCTTGAAATTGAGTTCTGATAAAATCTGTAAAATGGACGTGGTGTCGCTTATATACATTTCAAAGAAAAACTTTGCATGATTTTTTGAACAGTAGCTTAAAGTCCAAAGAAGTTATCATGTAAAATTAAGTTGTATATATATTGGAACGATTTCGTTTGGAAATAGAACGCCGAACGTTCTGCCATCTTCACTATAATTTTTCGTTCTGATCAGTTTGTATCGTTCATCTTTGTACTCCAATTTCCTGTGTTCAAGTCTACGGAAAATCAATGTGAAAATACTTTAGCAAACTTTTCCTAGCGCGATCGCCATAGGCAGTGATTTATCAAACGCTTCAAGTGCAGCAGTAGAAGTCAGTAATTTTAGTCACTCACTCATCTTGTGATTTCTGCTTTTGTTCGGCTATTGTAACATGTTTGTTTGATGTACCTTCGCGTTTGCTTTTGATTCCTGTGGCAAGCTTCAAAAGTTCGAATATTAAAATGTTTTTTGGTTTATATTCTAGTTTATATTCGTGGAATGTTTTTTTGTTATTAAGTTCCATGGCTCAATTATATGGTTGGCTCATCCATCAGCTGATTTTATTTATTTCATTGCATGCTCGATGGGATTGTCAAAAGGAGATGGCAAACTCAAAATGAAACCAACACATTGGCAACATTTTCTTACACATACAAAAAACTGCTAAGTTTTATGTTTCCATTCCATACCATTCGCACCAACACCAATACACAGATTTTGACAATTTGAACAGACATATTTTGTTATTGTACAAATGAGCCAACCATATAGTTGAATCATTATTAAGTTCTTTGTTTCCATGTCAGTTCGATCCAACTAATTTTGTTTGTCGGCCACGTGATTCATGAATTGAAATGGCATTCCGATTCTTTTTGCTCTTTTGTGAAAAAATTTCGTAAATTTATACGTATTTTTCTGCACCTTTTCCAATTGTATATGAGAAATGGGCATTTGAGAAAACAAATTGTCAAATAAAAATCATTAATAAAACAATTTCTTAAATAAATTTTGCCCCTTTTCAAAAACAGTTGAAAAAGTGTAGACGAGACATTTTTTTGGAAGGCAAAGTACGTTTTCACTCTAATGTTCTTGATATTCATATACCCAACCACACATTTATTTTTAAACAATAAACCCGCTTTATTTGGCTCTTTGCCATAAATGTTAGCCGCCGCAAGTTATTGTCACTAGATTGGATTAAATGCGTTTGGCATTTATAAGAATGGGGCTATTCATATTAATTTGTTTAAAAATAGAACTCTTCACCTTTTACGTGAAACGCACAGCCTGTACCTATTGAACTTCTTTCACTTTGTTTCAATTTATTTTTAAATGTCACGTATTTGACAGGAAATCTGTGGCATATTTTTAATCGCGTCTAATGTCTGAGATACCCTTTTTGGATACAAAATTTTTTTTGAAAGAAGTAGCATAAAACATTGCAATTACAGTATTTTTATACTCAGTTGAGCAGAGCTCACAGAGTATATTACTTTGATTGGATAACGGTGGTTGTACAGGTATAAAGGAATCGAGATAGATATAGACTTCCATATATCAAAATCACCAGGATCGAAAAAAAATTGATTGAGCCATGTCCGTCCTCGTCCGTCCTGTCCGTTAACACGATAACTTGAGTAAATTTTGAGGTATCGTGATGAAAGTTTGGTAAGTGGGTTCCTGAGCACCATCTCAGATCGCTATTGAAAAAGTGCGATAATTCATTACCAAAGACAGATAAAGCGATGAAACTCGGTAGGTGAGTTTAACTATGACGCAGAATAGAAAATTAGTAAAACTTTGGACAATGGGCGTGGCGTCCGCCCACTTTTAAAAGAAGGTAATTTAGAAGTTTTGCAGTTCGTTGAAAATATCATGATGAAATTGGCAGGAACGTTACTCTATTATTATATGTATGCTTAATAAAAATTTGCAAAATCGGAGAGAACGGCACCCGCCCACTTTTAAAAAAAAATATTTTTTAAAGTCAAATTTTAAAAGAAAAGTTATATATCTTTACAGTATATAAGTAAATTATGTCAACGATCAACTCCAGTAATGATATGGTGCAACAAATACAAAAATAAAGAAAATTTCAAAATGGGCGTGGCTCCGCCCTTTTTATTTAATTTGTCTAGGATACTTTTAATGCTATAAGTCGAATAAAATTTACCAATCCTTGTGAATTTGGTAGGGGCTTAGATTCTAGGACAATAACTTATTTCTGTGAAAAGGGCGAAATCGGTTGAAGCCACGCCTGTTTTTATACACAGTCGACCGTCTGTCCTTCCGCTCGGCCGTTAACACGATAACTTGAGCAAAAATCGATATATCTTTACTAAACTCAGTTCACGTACTTATCTGAACTCACTTTGTGTTTGGTATAAAAAATGGCCGAAATCCGACTATGACCACGCCCACTTTTTCGATATCGAAAATTACGAAAAATGAAAAAATGCCATAATTCTATACCAAATACGAAAAAGGGATGAAACATGGTAATTGGATGGTTTTATTGACGAAAAAAATTTAACTTTAGAAAAAAACTTTGTAAAATGTGTGTGACACCTACCATATTAAGTAGAAGAAAAGAAAAGTTCTGCAGGGCGAAATAAAAAACCCTTGAAATTTTCGGCAGGATACTGCGTGGTGTTACATATATAAATAAATTACCGGTATCCAACAGATGATGTTCTGGTCACCTTGGACCATATTTTGGTCGATATTCTGAAAAAAGGCCTCATTAATACCTTATTTGATACGATATCGTACAAACAAATTCTAGAGTCACCCTGGTCCACCTTATGTGCAATATCTGGAAACGCGGTCCACCTATGAAACTAATACGCCAATACACGGCTCAAGTATCCTTGTGACAATTACCAATTTGCACAAGTATTTTCGCCCGGTGTGTGCACTGGTTTCGCTATTGGCAGAGAACTGCGCTAAAATCAAAACGATTTGAATTTACGCATGTCTGCAAATATTGCACAGCTTTTTTCTTCGTGTGTGGTGAATCTTACACAGTTTACCTGTGTGGTTTCTGATAATATACATCAGTAATTATTGCTAAAAAATGTTTAATATCGAAGGCGTAAGGACAGCTACAGATGGCTTGTAACAGAATTCACACAAATTTAATAATAATAATCAGGCCTGTTCTGATTCGACTCGGAATGAAAAGTAAAACGACATGATTTCGACTCGGTTCTATTTGGTGTTTTCAATTCCGATTGTAAAAACCGATTCGAAGTCGATTTCGAATCGTTTCATTCCGATTCGGTACAGTTTAATCAGCTGTTTTTGTTGTGTTTTGTTTTTGGTTTTAAGTATCATAAAATTATTTTATTAAAAAATGCTGCAGATATGGCTTTTGATGCGCAGACGCAAGAATACGTGCTATTGTGCGTGCGAATCGTAAAAATTGAGCTGGATTCGGAATTCAGAACAGGTCGACTTCATTTCGATCTCATCGATTTGTTTGCCTAATATATTTCTTGATAGAAGTTTTTTAAAGAAAGATATTATGCCAATTTAACTCAAATTAAACAAAAATACACACAACTCTTCCAAATAAATGAAGAATTTAAAAAAAATATTTGAAAGACCAAATATCGCAACATTTGTGTATAATCTGCCAATTAATTTTCATCCGACTGCTCAGAGGCAATACTTTTCAAACCGATAATTTTTGGTCGGAATCGAAATTGAGAACACCAATCCATTTCGATTCCGAAAAAATTGATCGGAATCGGAAGCCAGAACAGGCCTGAATAATTTTTATGCAATTAGAACACATATTCATTTGTGCGCTACTTAAAATGAAATTGCGCAGTGTTTTTGAGCCGTGTATGCAAAATTTTCATTTGTACAAATTCCGTGTTTTATATTTGCGCATGGTTTGTGTGTCATGTATGGGCGTCTAAGGATCATCCCTTTTAAAATACTCATTAACACCTTTTCATGATGCCCATATCGTATAAACAAAATTCTGATCCACTCTACCACCTTTATGGCGATATCCCTAATGGCGTCCCCTATAGAACTATGGCCCACTTCCTTTAAAATACTCATTAATACCTTTCATTTGATACACATGTCATACAAACACATTCCAGGGTTACCCTCGGTTAATTTTCCTACATGGTATTTTCCCTTATGTTGTCACCATAGCTCTCAACTGAGTATGTAATGTTCGGTTACACCAGAACTTAACCTTCCTATTGTTATTATTCCTTTAGTTGTTGTTGCGCAAGTTGATGTGATGTTTTCGAAATCGAAATTGATATTCTTATTCAAGACGGCTGAGATATATACAATAGTTCGATTCTATTAAAGGAAATCCAAATATCATTGGGAAAACCTTGAAATCTTTATTTCCTAACTGAAGATATTTTAGATACATATTTTTAAACGAACTCTGAAAAGCTTCTCACAAAATTGATCTGCCTTAGCAGATACCGTTCGGTTCGTGTAGGTTCCCCAATGTGACGGAGCAGAAAGAGCAAAATCACATATTTGAAGAAAGCTCGACTTTTCTTCTTCTCAAGGTACATCGCGCAAAGTTAATTCTTATGAGGATCAAAAACTTTTCGGACGTGGAGCGTCACAGTGCGCACACGGTATTATATCTCTCCTAGTTGATCAAAGAGAACCTTATATCCGCCATGTTGTCTGTTGTACTGATAAAGACACTCCACTCGAAGGTCACTGCGAATGTTATCAGGGGAGAGGGGATTCGTTGAAAGTTCTCCTCGCACGACGCGCATGTACTTCGATGTCGTGTTGTCTGGTACTCAGATCACTCTCTGAGTTAGTTAGTACAACCACATCGAACATACTACGTCTTAAGAAGATTGTCAAACATCTTAAAGTCTGAAACTCCCACACGAGCCCCATCACACATCTGAGACTAGGAACGAGTTTCAAAATCGATTATAACTCTGAGTTTACCTGTTCTAGGACCAGAGAGTTTACTTATTCTAGACCAGCACAACGCAACCAGTGCTTCGAACACAAGGAAACATTTTTAAACGGTTTTATTAGTTTAACTCTGTGTAGCCAGCACTATTTTGTAATTGAAATCTAAGTAACTTCCCGATAAGCTATTGAAATATAGTTCAGAACCATGATGAAATGCAACATAAGAAAAAATACTCCAATAGGTGGCGCATGGATCGAAATATTTAAAAAAATCGTATTTGTGGTCCGATTTGCTCATATTTGGAACACATATTACATACGGGATTAGCAAACCGCTTGTGAAAAAACTCGCGGTGGCGAAGATCGAGCATTCAAAATATCGTATGGTGATCCGAGTTCTTCAGGAGTGGAACAATTTAGTACGTCTGGTGAAGTGACGCGGCGCTGAGTGGAGTAAAATCTTTGGAAGAATTATGTATTGTGGACTTAGATTCAAACTAATGTCAGGAAAGAGTCCTTGTAATAATGAGTGACTAAATGAAGTCAATAGAATGAGAAATAATAGACAATTAAAATAAAGACTAAAAACTGAAAATAAAATAATTACAAAAAAATGTTAACTTAAACGGTTTTATTGAAAACAATATTTGCATTAAGTAATAATAATATTAAAAGCTAGAAAATAATTAGGTAGGTCTTAGGTACTAGTCATCACATCCTCATAAATCTAGGGCGTTACATGAGACAATTAAATAAAAGCGTTGGACGCGTGAAATTTCTAAATTGTGAGGTAGCATAACCTTATTAAGGTTCAGTCGGTCTTACTTATGACTATCAATAGAAATTTGACGCGTCCAACGCTTCTATTTAATTGTCTGTTCAATGCCTAGATTGATGAGGAGTGTGATGACTAGTATCTATGACCTACCTAATTATTTTCTAGCTTTAATATTATTATTACTTGAATGTTAATATTGTTTCCAATAAAAACCGTTTAACTTAAAAAGATAATTTTTTTTATAGTATCATGTGTGACAAAAACGGGTCAGCATAGAATTTGGGAGCGGTGAAATAGGGTCAACGGCCATAAGTCATTTGACCTTATGACCCCTTCAAATGACCACAAGGTAAATTATAGCTATGACCATATGAAATGGTCACCATGTAAAATTTCAGCAATGTTAACATTATGACCATCCTGCTTTGCCGAAATGGTCATAAGGTCAACTCTGTTCTTCTCAAGTACTAATAATGTCAATAATAATAAGTTAAATAAATAATAGAAATAAACTAAAAGTTAAGAGAAATTTGGAATGGAAAGTCGCTTGACCTTATGCCCATTTGATGTGGTCATAAGGTCAATTGATCTTATGGACATTTGAAGTGGTCATAAAGTGCCTGGGCCTTTTGTCCGTTGAACTTATGTCACCCACCAGAAGTTGAACATTCGATATCTACACTTGAAGTACAAACGAAAACTGATTTGCTGCGGAAAAATGAGTCGCTGCGCTCACACGACATGTAAGCAAATATCGAGTAGATTTCCGTTGTTCTCAGAAGCTCTCAAGGCACCTCTGCCCCTAATCATAAGGCTTGGTTAAAAGGTGCTTAAGATATAAACATTTGAAAAAAGAATTAACAGAGGTAGTCTCCAGAACCGTTTTTATGGTCCCGAAGAAAATTTCGTTATGATATCCACATATTCCCCAACTGAATCCGTTTTTTTTCTAAACATTTTGAAAATAATTGCAAATTTTTTCGATATGATCAAAAACATACTGTAAAGATTTCACTGGAATGATACCTGACATGATTACCAAGCTGTACCGAAGATTATCCCAAAAGGGCACCGAAAGATCCAGAGAACAATCCCGAAACAATTCCCACAATAGTACACTTAAACAATATGAGCTTGTTCTAAAAACATTGTCGTAATAATGCCGAAATCATCTCTAAAGGAATACGGAAACAGCCCTGAAGTGATCCGGAAATTTTCACGAAACAATCATAAAGTGATAGATGTAGTTCTTATCTAGTTTTATGAACTGGAATTATATTTGAGAGATCTCAAATATTAAGCCAATATGCGATTGCCCAAATAGGACTATCTTGGTTTGTGCTCCTAAGCACATTTAAAGGAGCTGGCTGCATACTGATAAACTACGTTTGCATCGCCAGAGTAGTACCCAGAACTATTCTTTGGATAGCCACGCTAAAATGCAAAAGTTATGTGAGACATTGTAATATCTCCAATAGTTTTCTTCTCCTATGCTAATGAATCATGACTCTACCATATGTTTAAGCTAAAAATGCGATGATGCCATACCAAAGATATGTGGGCTGTAAGGCTAGTCTGGCATCTGGCGGTTAGCGGCTGGCATTATTATCGCCATATGATTGCCATAAAAGCACAAGAATGCTGCAATATACATAAATAAATCAAAAAAAATGGAAAGCAACAACGAAAAACTTACTGCAGCAACAACATAAACTTACATATTTGCGACAACAATCACTGCAACCAGCAGCAGAGGCGCAACAATGAGGTGACAAATCTGTTAAAGACACCTGCAACCGCTGCATTAACTAACGCGCTCGGGTGATTGCGATGGTGTGATCAGCACTCCTTGCAAATATGCATGTGTATGTGAATGTGGGTTATCTACAAGCCAGGATGTGCGAATCTGTGTACCCGGCTAGAAGGGGTATTTGATTACATGGTCGTGCCTTCATCATAAATGCAACAAAAAAAGTTATGGCTTGCGAGCATTATGCTGCTGTAGGTGGCTTTAAGTCATATGTAATCCATATGTAGAACCACATACGTACAAACTTACGGCCATCTGGCGTTTTTAAGAGCCTGTGACTTGTGCTCCGCTGCTGATCAGCCAACGGTCGGCAATAAGTTGGTAACAGATGCCTGGTGTGCGTTAGCAACATTATGCTCATAAATACAACATAAGTTTTCATATTGCTTGTAAATATATTATTGATATCACCTTTTATGTTTGCATACGTGTGCGTATGTCTCACTACTTAGGCGAACGTGGCAAATATCGGTCACATTTTATGTATGATGTTAATCATCGCTAAATATTGCTAGGTTGCACGGTGGGCTATTCAAGTGAGATTGGTGTGTTTTCGAAATTCAGTGAAATGGCGTAACTACCAAGTACTCGTGAGGTTCTATATACGTTTGTACATCTAGAAAACTAAGCTTTTTAAGTTAACTGAAGCTCGCTCAGAGGTTAGACTACAAAAAAAAGGTGACTTTACAAGACACAAAAGAGTTCGGGTTTTTTGAGAAAAAGCTTCGCCTTTTTACTATCGGCTTATCATCAACAGCGAATAGTTACCGTCGAGTTATGAGCTTGTTATCGGCTCGCAATCGCGCAGTCATCAGCTTCTTATTGGTTTCTTAGCGGTTGTTTATCGACGTTTTACAGATATGTCATCGATTTTATTTTGAAGCTTTATCAGCATCTGTTTCTATACAAACCGATGAGTTGTCGATAACAGCTCGATAACACGGCCATAATAAACTGGTAAAACTCCGAGAAAAAATCGATAATTTTTGCAAAAATAATCTTTAAATTGTCGATAACAAATCAGTAAACATGCCGATAGAAAATTGGCAACACTCGCAACAACAAATCTATAACTTAAAACACCATTACCTTTCTTTTTCGAATCATTTTGAGGGCTTTATAATGGCTGCCAAGCGTTTGATGTTATACCCCACGACTTGGCGTATGTTATCAGAAAGGGAGCTCCCAGAAAACGCTGTTATGCGCCAGACAGTGGCATATTGCTGATCCATTGTTTCCTCTCTCTACATCTTCTCCGCAAATCCTACAGGAACGACAATAAAGCGCTCTAACCTCACTGCATGCCTACCTATGATGGCAGTGCCTGGTTAGTGCTCCTACAAGTGTTGAAATTGTATTCCTTTTTAGGATTCAAACGTTATGGGATCTTTTAATATCCCATTTTGGCCAGGTTTGCTTTGATGACTGAAACCTCGGTGTTGTATGATGGATACTTTCGGCTTGATGGGGATGTGCTTATTTAGGATTAGCTCGTATGTGGCAAAAGGCCTACTCAGGCGTTCTTGTAAGGAAAAATTTGCCTGGTTGTACCATGCTAGCCCGCACAACATCTAAATGCGTGTTAGAGTGTAAGCAGTCTCTGGAGAGAATCGGGACAGGGAGAAGCATACATCTATATTGGGTCCCAGGGCATATGGGAATAGATGGGAATGAAAAAGCGGACGAATTAGCTAAAAGGGCGCATCCCTTGAAGCTTGCTTCGTAGCGTCCCAATTAGACTGGGCGAGATTAAGCGAAGGCGAGAGGTGCACATGATCGACCAAGCGGGAAAGGCGTGGGTTCAAGCGCGGGGCTGTAAAGTGTCCGAAGATATGTGTAGGTCTTACAACCTTAGACTAACAAAGTTGCTTCTATCATTAAAAAGAGAGGACTGTAGACTCATGACGGGTATTCTGACTGCACACTGCCTTCTGGCGTCACATGCCTTTTAAATTAGGCTTGGTCAGTGATAGCAATGTAGGAAGTGCGGGTTGGAGGAGGAAACGATCGAGCACGTTCTGTGCTCGTGCCCTGCACTTGCCAGGCTAAGACTCCAGCTATTAGGAGTGATACAGCTGTCAGATCTAGAAGCAGCAAGTGGCTTAAGTCCTAGGAAGCTTCTAGTATTTGCCAAGAGGACGGAGTTATTTTATAAACATAGGTCCTGGTTTTTGATAGGGTTTTAGTTGTCGTTAAAACAAAACTTCTGGTAACACTACGGACCAATCAGTCTATGTGAGGTCCTCAGGACGGCCAATTCACTAACCTAACCTACCCTGCTAGCCAATTCATCTACAATCGCAATTCCCCTCGATGACCCGTGCATGACGCTTCTATGAACCATCTCTTGAAGAGATCGGCGACAGTTTAGTATTATATAAGAATGAACAGTAAAAGCTGAAAGTAAAAATTTCGTTGACGATATTTCTGTTCCTATCCTAACTCTCAGTTTTCATGATGGCTGATACTTCTGCCTAGAAGATACAGAAGTGATCGGGTAATGTGAAGAAGAGTGTGAGGTCTAGCTCCGTCGTATAGACGCTTCACAAGCACTAACTTAGAACATCGCGTTGAATATAGAACAGCTACCGCCAGCTAGGCACCTATCCGACTCTAACCAATTATCACTGCTGCGAATGTTTAACTTAAAGTTTTTTCCACAACTGTTGTGGTCACACAGCGATGTGTGTCATGAGAAAGAAAACTTTATATTTTTAGTATGCTAGAGTGTCTTAATGTTTTAGTGTTCCAATTGAGTTGGGTAGCGACCATTCGTTCTGGGCCTTGGGTTAGGTTAGGCTAGAGATGGCCACCGGTGCAGCACCAGTGCACTTAGGCCAAAAAGGTCCCATTGTGATTACCACGTGGATCGCTCCCTACTCAACAACAGGCGATTCAGCAAAACTCAGGAATTTCTTAGGTTCCAACTAGCCAAATCACAACGATCGTCAAAGAAGGGAGATCCCAGAGATTTCTTATCTTGTTGCCAAAGCACAGAAAAATCACACAGAAAATTCTTGACTGTTTCTATCTCCTCTTCGTCTTTGCAGCTCCGCAATAATCATTATAGGGCGCCCAGCAGTTGTGCATGCCTCCCGATTGCTATATGGCGGTTATAGTCCAACTACCGAGAATGTCCCCTTGAAGAATAAGGAGACTGTTGTAGCGATCTCTTGCGTCCCATTCAGCCACACGAGCTTATGTGTGGTAGCAGGATCCAGATTTCCCATCTCACAGCTGCTTCCCAAGTGAAAATTCTTTTAAATGAGCTAGAGGTAGCGAGCGGCATGTCAATCCCTTTTAGGACGACGAAGCTTAAGGGATGGCCCATCTGCAAGTTCGTCAGCCATCTCATTCCCGATATCGCATGATCGGGAGTAGGCTAAAGGTTTATTTCCGTATTGAGTGTCAGGAACCATACAGACTGAGGGAAGTGTGCTCGCGATCTCGTAAGAGATTGCGGCACTCTCTACTGTCCTGAACTTATATGGACTATACAAGCCTTTAGTGCAGCTGCTGTACTCGTACTTCATATCGAAAAATACATCGGAGCGCAATCAGTCGACGAAGCCGAATCCAGATTTTAAGGATAGCTGCATGACCATCCACATTGTCTCTCCAGCCGGATAACTCTCGCAGCCGTAGAGCAGAAAAGGCTGCACATTGCTTGACCATTGAATCTATGGCGCACATTAAAAAGAGTGTCCAGCCTCCTTGAAAGGTTTAAAATTAAAACGACACACTTAACTCTCTCCTTAATGATGGGTACCGTAGGTTGGTGGGTTTGTCTAAGCAACGTTGTGGTTTCCGTAAATGAAGTGTCTTTGTTGGTTTCAATTATTCAAACTCCCACCTACCATGGATGACCGAAACTGTAATATATATCTGATAAAGTCCTCAGACGTCTTTTCACTTTTATCGTGCACTGTATAACCATATGCATCTCAGAAAAAAACTTCTCCCGATTGAAGAAAAATGAGAATGAAATGGCACTTAAGAAATTCTTCCTTATTCGTATGGCCACATTTCTTCAAAATGAGAAAATTCCTCAAAAGAGATGTCAGAAGTTTTTTTCTGATGTGTGGACGGCTTTTTGCATCCGTCGTTAGGTGACAGCTTCTCCGAAGTATAGATAGCATTCTCATGCTAAACTTCATAATTGCATCTTTTTATCTAAAAATGCATGTATTTTGACCCATTGTGAACATGCATTAGTGACACAAATATGGGCGGGTTGTTAGCGTGATAAAAGTATTTTGCAGGTCTAGCAACATTCCAATGCTCTATTTGGCGATTGGAGTGCATAAGCAGCGTTTGTGCGGGAATGTCGATATGTACAAATGTAATATCGATGCCGATAATGCAACTGTTGCGTTCGTTGTTGTTGCGCCAACAAGCTACCATTAATGGTGAGGTGACATTTTTCACTCGTTCACCAGCCACTGTTGTAGTAACCATGTGTTGGATATGTTTTTTATTAACTACTTTATGTATGTTGAATATCTTTTTAAGTAAAATCCACCTCACAACTCTTCTTCACTTCCTTTTCGCTTGACTAACTGCTGCCAAGCCATTACCAAATCATTGCAACTGTCAAGTGATGGCGTGCTTGCCGGCTGCCACTGTGGCGACAACTGTTTCGTTGCCCAATTTTGGGTCCTTCATTGACAGTAGCTGCAGTAAACAACAAACAGACAGCAGCAACAATGTTTAAGTTAGTTTGTCACTGCTGCTGTGCTGCTGCTACGCAACTGTGCGCCATTTAATTTGAATTGGTGCTGTACAACATGTGGCAACGATACTGATACACTCCATTACAACAACAACAAACATATCTACTTCAATAAAAGTGGCTCAAACTTAGTGTTCCAGCACCTTTTTAGACAAAATAATTCGTTTGTTGTTAGTTGATTACTTGTTGTACTTGGCATGTGCACTTGTTTCATACTGCGCCTATACGCCATTTTTTCCAATTTTCTTTGAGTTTTTCCAATTCACTGTTTTGATTTTTTCTACCTTTTTCACATATTTTGGCAACCAACTTTGTAAACGTCAATTTTATGTCAATTCACGCGTACATTTTTATCTGCCAATTTTTTCTCAGTGTGTCTCAATACACAGCAACATATTTGGAGTTTCGTAGTGGTAATTTGTGTTAGCAACATCGTTGAAATGTTGCTGCTGTTCCTGCAGCTGCTGACATCACTAAAGCTGCTGTGCTGTATACATACATACATATTACGCATGGCTGTTTAAAATATTTGATTGCATTTTTTTGGCTCGCTATTGCGAATTAAGTTACTTCATAAGGAATGAAACAATTTTGTTGATAGGCTTTTAATTACTAAAACAACTGTCTTGTGTGTTCTTTTGATTGTTAAATGTTTCTCTAAAAATAATTGTGATTTTATCAGAGATTGCAATAACGGTTACAAAAAAAATGCTGCCTTTCACTTGTATTTATAAGTACTAAGGTTAAGATGAACTGGCCGGTCAATAAAGAACTCACATAGACTGAATGTGTCCACAGTGTTACACATGATGTGTTTGTCGACACAGTCAACCCCCCAATAGGCACGAGGACTTATGTTACAAAATACTGCGTCCTTTTGGCGAATACTAGAAGTTTTCTTAATAGCTGCCTCGAGTTCTGAACACTCTGCCGCCCATATTAGTTGGAGCCTTGACCTGAGCGAGCACAGGACACGAAAACAGAACATGCTTAACCCTTTTTTACTGTAGTCCGCACTTCCTACATCTGCTGTTACTAATGAGGCATCTGACGTCAGTAAGCATCTGACGTCAGTAGGCATGTCCAGTTAATATGCCTATCGTGAGCCTTAAGTATTCTCTCTTTAGATATAAGCAAACTTTGTCGTCTTAGGTGGAAGCACATTATCTTAAAAAGTTGCAGCCCCGTGTCTGTTCACACTTTCCTGCTTGAAGGATAATTTGCAACACCTGTCTCCTTTTGATTTCACCCAGACGGATTGGGTCGTTCAATCCGTCGTCTACAACCTCCTTTGCCAACTCATCGGCCTTTCCGTATCTTATATAGAAGTGATGCCCGGCCTGAGCGAAATCTCTTCAATGCTTCTTTTCATTCCACAACACTTCTTAATGGAAGCACTGTGTGAGATTATTGCATTGATAGCCATCTGACTATCAATAACTATCAATATATATTTGTGGCGAATATAGCAACACTATGCTGTTAGTAGATAATCACAACAACAAAACAGCAAGCAACACTCTTATGTACATGTACACATTAAGGAAGCAACACTTACGTACATAGGAGGCCGACGAAGAATATCTCACACACACACATATGAAGTCATCAGCTAGAGTAGAAGAGTTGTTACTCACACATATGTGTGATATAGCTAAGTAACCATTGTATGATATACAACGGTTCTAGAAGGTGAAACGTCCTAACCTTAAGATAAATATGCGAACGAGGCAACAGAGAGTGTAAAAGTAGCGCAAGCTGAAGAATAATCGCACATTCTGATTCGACAAACGCTTATGTGCAGTACGTGATATTGAAATAGATCGTACTACGCCCAAAGTAGTCTAAAATAAAGACCATTTGCAATACTGAATATTGGAGTTATTTATTCGACAGTTCAGCGATTCGAGCATAACAGGTAAAGTGTATAACAAGCGGAAGTTCCCAAAAATCGTTACAATATATTAACGCGACTGCAACTTAAGCATGCTTTTCTTCTTACTTATGCACGTACTTACATTATTCAATTAGCGCTAAACCGTTTAAAAACGTTTATGTCCCTCCAACAAAGCACGCCTGTTGCTCTTGGGTCAACTGGAATCAATTGGTAACACCAATCAAATAATTTTTCCATCTGGTCCTACCAGCCGGACCAGCTTATATAGGCGAGTTCCGATAACAATACCTTTCTTAGCCAAGCATCATCTTTCATTTGCACCAACATGGCACTAGCCAGCGTGGCCACTGTGTCTTAATTCGTTGCACTATGTGATGGCTGCATAAAGCTGGAACAGGTCTCATTTAATCTTCTTCGGTACTCGCCGTCGTTCAACCGTAGAGGTCCGTAAATCTGTCGAAGATCTTTTCTCTCGAGCACTCATAGAGTGCGCCTCATCTGATGTTGTCCATGCTTCTGCACCATATAGTAGACACGGGTACGATAAGATGACTTGTTGAGCAGTTGATTTTCGATGATTATTTTACTGTAGTGAGTAGCAACTTTAAACTTAATCAAGTGTGTGCTACGGACCAACTATACTGCAGCAAGCAAAGTATCCTTTATTGTTAAAAAGCATTCTTTGCCTCACATATAGCTGTGCCGCTAATATCCTCTTAGAGGAGTACTTGCGCCGTGCACAGTGTATCAGGGAGTAGTGACACGTGATGTTCACTGCCTGATGTCTAGTGTACACGTTAGAATTCTATACAGCATATTCTATATTGAATATCGATTATTGCGATTTAATCTCGCATATTCGTACATGATTGTCGACTATTCGACAATAGTGCACGCAACACACACAGAATCCACGTCCTCTATCACTCCCAGACACGATCTCATCTCGTTTTACAAATCGTGTGGACTCATCATATTGGCGTATTGATGATCGCTTAACTTACCAGTTCAACAGACCCGTCGCAGCATACATCATCACATCGTCTGAAGCGTCTGAGTGGTTGTAACGCTACATGATTGTCTGTTATTTGGATAAATATGTAGATCATGTGTATGTATTAGAGATATACATCTCGCCGCCATTAGCCTCGCTCGCTATTATTGGATTATGTGTTATAACATTCGCACATGCACCCGCCGCCGAATAAAAAGTCAAACATGTCGTGCTGTCGTGCAGGCGGGCGCATTGCGGACTGTCCGGCAGCGTTACTATAGTTGTGTCCACTCGTGTTCAAAGGCACTGTTATGACGCCATTATGATTGTTCATGCCATGTATCGAAAATGTGGTCGATATGCTCAGAATCAGTGGTATCACGGATGGACTGTATGCTGCTACGCCGATGGGTCTATACAGAAACTAGATTGCGAAATGCTCTAACTCTTATACTACTTCAAAAGTTACTCTCTATAATAACAGGCGTTCTTCGACAATGCTCAGAACTTAACCACGGACTTTGCATCGCCAACTTTATGCGAAAGTTGATTAAAATCATAAAAACGTAGAAAGTAAAAGTTATATAATAAACATTTAGCGTGCCCGACGATAAAACAAAAAGCCATCTCGTTAGAGAACTGGCAATTTTCGAGGCCAGCTACAGCTAGAGCTTCTAGGAAAGTGACGTCGAGGACAGGTATGGCGTTGTGACAGTCCACAGTTGTCCATTGTTGGCTTCTGTGCTGTGCATTATGGTGGGACGTGGTCAGGGACGGTATCGTGGATAGCTGACATGGGCTTACGGTCGCGGACATTGCTACTGCAGTGTCGTCTATACTCATCGGACATGCGTCTCGCTTTTCCAAGCCAATAAAACTGGAGGCGCCTGTGCCAGCAAGAGTGTCGATGAGTATTAATGAGACCATTAATAGCAACCGTAAGCCGCCTTTGTACGTGACCGCCAAGGAGCACGCAAATATTTAAGAAATGTGTTCGCGACGATATAGGAGTTAACCCTAGGTGAAAACTACGCATAGTTGCACGAGATATGCCTGCAGACAAAAGTGATGGTTCTATTTTCTATGTTTCTCTAGTTTCTTTATCAAAAAACACAGCAGTCTAGACGAGGGCAGCAGTGACGATTCGGCAAAGAGCTTAGATGACGACGGGGTTAGAGTTGTCGAAGCCTCTCTGGAGTACATGCTGAACGAGGGTGAGGCAATCCTCTTCGTCAAGGAGCTACTCCTCGTGAAAATGACATTGCTGATATCGGTCTGCGCGGGATGCTTGAGAGCGACAACCCCGGTATGGGTCCTCGGCGACAATGGCCAACACGTGATTTCGGGGCTTAAATACATACACACTAAAACATGTTCCTAATAGTTGTATTTTTTAAATAGAAAAATTCTAGCTTTTTAACGTAAGAGCACGTAGTAGCCTAGGGTGCCGCTCTGCCGATAAAATGTATTCGGCGTAATACCTCTAGTTGTGTCGTATATATGATGTTTGTCTGTAGTTGTTGTATATAAATTTAAAATTTTCATATATGATAGTAGCTGTTGTATGTTTTGTTGTATAGGAATAAATGAAGCAGATAAAGATTTATTAGGAGCAATGCCTTGCGTTGTGAATGATGCGGCACCTGCTTTGATAAGGCGCTAATTTTTTGATAATTAATTTTAATAAATGCGCGAATTGTAAATTCTTTTACACAGAAAGTCGTCTAGCGCCGGCTGCATTTGCAATGTAAAGTCGTTTTTATATTTAAGTATGAGGAATCGTTTGTAAATATCATACATGTGGATACTTTGGCTCTTGGTGAGAGTGTAGGTGAGTGAGTGAGTGGGTGTATTCGGGTCGGCTGGACGCACTGTCTTAATGTATGCATAACTTTTGTGGTTATTCGATGGAATTGTTTGTTATAGGCTAAATTTTGTGTTTTCGAAAATTTTTCATTTGCTATAAAAATTATGTTAGTGTTCATATTTTGGATTTGTAATATCGATGTAAGGAAAATATTTGTAATATGTATGGCCAACTTCGATTTGCATGAAGGAGGGATATTTATCGATCCTTGGCACAGATTGTTTTTTTGAAGAGTGGCGGGCAGGCGGTCGGCGTGTTCTGTTCTCGTGGCTTTTCAGCCTACCAAGGCTGTAAAAAAAGTAGTAATTGCATGCTGTCTGATGACTCGAATTTCCAAGGTAGGATAAATGATGTGCGTATTGGCCATTTTACTTTTTTTCGAGGTTTAGCTTGAGGCTTTGTTTCAACTTTTTTTAAGTATTTGTTTGTTTCTTTTCAGCTTTTTGATAATATTTTAGAAATTCTATATAACAGTTTTATGTAGATTGTATTTTAAAACATCGTAATGAATTTGGGCTAGATTTGAAATGGGTCTTAAGAAACAGATAATTGTGGCATTATGGTAGGTCTGTATAATCGAGTGCATGAGTTAGCTTTATTAAGGCAACATCAATGCTAATATTTCATTTTGCGTTCTTGTTTGTTTGCCACTCGTATTCAATGACTATTGCATCTTGCTTCGACAGCTTTTTCTGGCGAATTGAATTTTTTGTTTTAAGAAACGTTTAACTGGGTTTTTAAGGGGTCGATCATGTAGACAGGAGTAGAGCTATGCAGATGATGGCTATATATGCTGTAGTAAAGCGGACGGGCTCGACCCATTACATAATGAGTTCATCCACAGGATGGGGGATATTTTCCTTGTTTTTTTCTGTACTTATTGTGCATAAGGCATAATATTTATCTTTTGAAAGATAGGCGTTGATGGTGTTAGGTTTATCAGGCTGCATATGAAGTAAAATTTGAGTAGGTAATTCATTTATTTATTTATTTTATTTTTTATTTAAGGGCAGTCAGTAGCTGCAAGAGTCCCTTTAAGAGGGGCGACATGGGGCTTAGGAAGCTGATTCGAGCCTCGTATAGCTAAGTAGGATCTTTCGAGCTCTTAATGCGGTAAGGACGAGAAAATTAGGGGTCTATCAACAGGAGTTAAGGCAGTTGTGATCAAGCGATCTATTACCTTGGGGGGGGGGGGACTCTTACTACTACTTATGCATTACATCGAGCCAAAAAACTTATATTGTGCATCTGGGCGAGTCGCTGCTCAGGACCAAGATCTAGTAGAGTTCTGAGTATGTTATATTTGTAGCCGGCGATTAGTTTAAAATGATAAGAATGCTTAGTACGAAAGGGTGAGACTTTCTCCGAAATTGTCTGGTGATGTATAGTCACGTCTATAGCTTCTGACTATGTATCAAGTATCATTAATTAAGCATAGCATGTTCCACGGATTCAACGCCTAATAGTGGGAACTATATGGGTCTAGTCCACTACGAGTTTTAGTGGCAAATAGCGAGCTCTTTGTATGCTCCTTGATTAGCAGGATCGCTATGTGCTGAGCTTACAGTACATGAATAATCCAGGGGCTTAGGATTGTTGCTATTCAACAATGCAATACTGATCTGTCGGAGCAGGCCACCTTTTGTCGGCATGCGACAAAACACGATCACAAAAGTCTAAGTTCGACAGTCCCGATAAAAGCAAACGATGAACCCACGGTACATAGATGCTAGGAACCCAACCTATACGTCCAACGAATTACTCAGGTTAGGCTCGCAGGAGCGAAAGCTGCATAGTAAGAGATGTCAGACACTGGTGAGAAGAGTGAATATCTAGAGTCGGTTATCCATTGACTGTCGATGCGGCGATCGGTCAATAGAGATACATGTGATTCTATAGTGCACTGACAGGAAATGCTTAGGTCGAGCTATGAAGTTAGATTGTCTTTCCTAGAGTTATTTGCACTCTGACTTATCTAGTTGCTATGCCTCAAAAAAAAAACAATTATGTGATAGCTCTTAAATTTTCTTCTCTCGACTCCGTATAGATAGTCTATGATAGGCACAGTGGAGCGAGCATGAGAATGTCGTGGGTACTTGGAGATAGCACAGTTTTCAGATGCATGCTAGCTTGGCGTGACATGGCAATAGATTTATAATTCCATTGCATGGCTACCCTAACAATATAATTCTAGCTTAGTGTGTCTTATGACATGATTGGTTTAGTACACACTTTCATTTTCGTGGGGAGGTGGGCTCGGGCCACAAAAAAAATAAAATTTCAGAATGTGGGCGTGGCAGCCGCGGAATCATCGTAAATGTTCACAGTCTGTAACGAGACTAATTCGTGATTGACCTAGCTTGCTAGTAGTATGGACGAAGAGATAGTTACTCTTGCACGTGAGCTCAACTATGCGATTTAGAGACGCTATTCACATAAGTTATCACGTTAAGACCGGCTAGTGATGTATATAGTGACTTAAGTAGATTCTTAAGGGGGGAAAGTTATATATCCGCATAAATAGAAACAGCATATCGGTGGCCGATCGACAAATACCGACTTGCGCCAGATCTGATTTAAAAACTTAATACATAATAATTTCATGGGGCGATATTAGTTCATGGTAAAGGTTCTAAAAGGATAACCGTAGTTATTTGGATATGATCGTAAGGCTGGAATTAGTGCTGAAATCGTGTCCAATCTCAAAACGTCGTCCCGAAATTATAGACCGAATTGTGGCCATGAAGATTATCATCAAAAACTTATTCTCGAAAAAGTCTGCCCGCATAATTAATTAATTCATTGGCAACTTGCAATGAGGAATCCACGAACGCTTCTAAGCACGCTTTATCATCTTTGGTCACCAACCATATAGAGTCTAACAATGTTCCGTAGAAGCCCATCGCTAAAAGAGGATACGTGCAGTATTGACACGTAGGTGTTAGGGACTGGCTGATCTCACCATAAAACTTTCGAAATGGAGTCACGAACGATATGAGCTATTAGTCTTGACAGGAAGAGACGAGAAGAATATAATGAACAGTACGAATGTGATTCATGTCGATCGGCAACCTGGGCTTGATAGGGAACGCCTAAAAAGTCAATACTGGAAAGTAGGCCTCTGCGACTGATTGCTAGCATATACGTTAATACTAGGTGACGGTAGCTGAAGTTCGTGTACCTGAGCGACTAAGAAAGTAGGAGTTCTCTGAGAAAAGAAAAAGAAGGTTACAAAAGGATATTCAAGCCCGTTCACACATCAACACAATGGAGGGCAGTAGGATATGCTATATCAATGCCCAGATCGAAGCAGTTGTTATCGTTACGCTCGTGAGGATCCTCGCGTCAGTTAAAGTTAACCAAAACTCGGTCCGGACCCTTAAACACAATAGGCAAAATAGTTTGTCGAACTAGTAATGATGAGAAGCAAGTTTTACGTTATCTACCAGCCGTTAGAATTAAGTGAGCTACTGGATCACAAAAGAACACTATAGAAGTGACCAGGAATAGACAGCAACCCCTAATATGGGGCCGCTGCCAAATTAACTCTACTGAAGGCAAATTTGGGGCAGTAATCACACATGGCATGATTAGAAGTCGTGCATATAGATCTTTTTGTTTTAGCTATGCAATTAGCGACTGTACATTATAAAGATATACATATTTATAGATGGTGATGAGGTCGTAGAATGACTATATTTAGAAATCTTAGATAGCAATCGGCACAGATTCATTTAAAGATGTAAGTATAAGCATGTCTTTTTGTTAGCATTAAATATATTTTCAATGGGGCGATAATGATACATTAACATACAAATGTGGGGTACTCGACCGTCTAAAAAAAAAAGGATAGACCTGCATGGAAAAAAAAAAGTTTTGGGGGCCAACATATGTCGGCACTAACAAAACTATTCAGTTCAATTGAATTCTATAATTACTGAAAATATCGACAAAAGATACACGAGTTGTTAAGTAGCTACATAGTTAAAAACTTATTGCTAGAACAAACTAAAGTTTTTATCTTTTATACGGATTTACTCTTTAAGCGCAAGATTCAGCCAGTAATAAGACGACGTATGGCTGAAGCGGTCCTCATTATAATGATCTCACCCAATGCGTCAGTGTCTAAATTTAGTAATGGCTGAGTTTAGTTAAAGAATAATTACACGTAACAATAAGTGTCATTACGATATCTATAATGACAGTTTCAGTTGGCTGCGGTGTACTCGGTAAGTGTAGAGACGAATGAATCCTTAAAACTTTAGGTGTGATGAGTGAGACATATGTTTGAACACGCAAAGGCGACTGCCTGGTTCAACTGTTGCTCGCTGTGCGTCGACAAATGCTAACCGAACTCATTCAATACTGTTGGGCATTTTTAGTTTGAACTGGGACTTGTGTGTTATCACTTTGTTGTTGTTGTTGCTATGGAAGGGGAAGGGGGGGGGGTACTGGAGGGTCGCTGGAGGGGGAGGTGGTTGGACAAACAGCTGCCACAATATGCCTTCGAAATGGTGTGATATATCCAGACGTGCTTTAAATAGATTTATGGAGGAAAGTGCTGTGCGCCTACCCCAAAAACGGCGACAAATCAAACATGGCAGGCTAAAGTTCTTAATATAGTGTGTTAATAGAGGTTGCCTTTTTTGAATAGAAGCATACCTCATTATTGGTTTTTTAACTCTTTATGTGTAATTATATCTTGGATGTTTTTAATATTCTACTTTTACTTCTGAGAGGTTACACTAGTATGTTACTTCCGATTGCTTGGTACATTTGTTTGGTTGGATAGGGCGACAATGAACAGTTTTGAGCGACACTGGTGTTAAGATGCTTTATGAAAAAAAGCACGAGTTCCCCCGCTGGCACGTCCTAAAAAGTGAATTGCTTAAAAAACTGTAACCTAAGAATCTTTCTCGAAAGCGTTTCTCAGTTGATGTGTTATTCTGAGTATACTCAGTTTATTTGCACAATTGTCATTTGGGGCCTGAGTTTTCACAAGTAGCAAAAAAAATTAAATGTAGTCCCGCAATTAATCCCGAAATGTCCTGAAATGAATTCAGGGATAATTCCCAATTATGAAAAACGAACAGTCTTGAAATTGTCCTGATTGATAGAAGACCTGATCCAAAATAATTACGAAAACAAATCGAGTATTAGTCATAATAGAATCAAAATATATTCCGAATAACGTCTTAGGCAGTGGTGCCTAACGATCCAAAAATCATCAATAGTCTTGAATTGTTCGTGAAATAAATAATCATTAATTAATCTCTCTAAATAATGCTGCGAAATGATCCTGAAGTAGTGCCGAATTCATGACCCTAAATGGTCCTGAGCGTGAAGGTGGAGGAACTCGTCGGGAAACGACTAATAGATGAGAATTGAAATTCGTTGTCGGCATTCTAATTAGTATAAGTAGACAGTTAATGTAGTCTACATCCGTTTGAGATTTAGAACTTGGGTCTTTGAGGGCAAATATGATGCTCTGGGCAAGCTAGCGACAGCCATTCTCGTGTTGTGTTAATCATTTGAGGATTTGACTGTTATTTGGAGTGCCGGTATTTACAGATAAAAACTGTAAATTGTATACTAGGATTTCAAGGAGGCTAGTCAGGTATCTGAAGATTTAGTATATATTTGTGTTAGTGGAAGTATTCTCAGTGTTTGCACGTCCCTTCGTCTAGTATCGGGCACATATAGTAATGCTTGAGTTGTGATTGATGATATGTTCGTGCGGCTCAAATCATACTTGGAAAATGTATTGGTATTGAGATTTGACCTCCCTTTATTATAGTGAGGTGGGCCGATAATTATGATTGGAGCCGACTTAGTTCCCCCTCGAGGGAGTTCCGGCTCGATTGGGTCTCTCGTGGCGTAGTCAGTCCAGTAAGCCTGGGTGGCGCTGGTCTTGGGCAAATAAAAGCAGTGTGAGCCTCTATATTATGTATTATGTCGCTTTTATGGGGGCATATGAAAAGCTTGTATTGACTGATTTTTTTTTATGCAGAAGAGTGGGACCGGCTTGGGCCTGAACAGTTCGCGAACTTAGACGAGAGCTATCACTTACGTTAAAGATAAATACACAAACAACGTTTTGTGGCACATTCTTATGCTGATGTGGCACGTCATAAGATGCAGACAGAGACAGTTACATAATAAATTGGGGGTTATAAGAATGCTAATGAAAACTAGTAAAGATGGGCTTGATTAGAAAGGTACAGGAGGCATAAAATTGTGAAGCTTGGGGCGTGATTTTTGAAATATGTGGGGGGTATCAGCTATGTATTGATCCGATTGGTGCTACTTTTGTGGAA